>BDUI01016713.1:12796-24505 GCA_002335545.1 Apodemus speciosus
CAGAACCATATTCTCGCTCTAATTCTGAGACATCTCCACAGAATCCACAAATGGAATGTATATAAGTGAAGCCTGTCATTATGCATTCTGAAGAAGCCAGCTATGGTATTTCCTGAGGGGGGCTTTGGCCTCCACAGCCGTTTGAGTTCGCTGAGCCGTTTGCATCACTGGGTGATTCCGTGGTTATGAAAATGTAGTAGAACTAAACTAAGGTGACTGTCACATCACAGAGCCATAGAGTCAAGCAGGTCTGGCATGGTATAATGGGCCCATCATCAACAGGAAGGCCACGGTACAGCACAYAACCACAGTCCACAGTCCTGCCTTCCATCTCCAGCGCAACCCACAGGCCTGTTTTCTACGCTGTGGCCCATCATGACATTGGTGACATTTTTGACTTCTCCATTTTTTTCCCCCGACTCCTGTCCAGGCAAGCATCATACATATTCTGCTGACCAAATTGACCCTTCTAAGTCCTTCAGCTTTACCTTTACTCCCAGTAATGATAAACCTTCCTTCCACTTAGGGCCTTGCTAGAACAGTGTCTCAGAAAAGGATCAGAAGTTTTTGTCTTCTGTTGTGCCCAGAACATAGTGTGAGTCAGCAGCTATTGGTGGATACTGCAGGCAGCCCCCTTCTACCGTCCCCTCCGCCGCATCTGCTCTCTGCCTTCCTGCCAGAGTCACCTTACAGGTGCATGGCTACAGGCAAATCAGCCCATTGCTCACAGAGTCACAATAGGATGCTCACACCCGCAGCAGAACCCGCCCCTCATCTTTTCCTTCTATCTTTGATTGCCATTGCCTTTCCCCATTTCTTTCCTGGGCTACTCAGCTTTGGCTGATTGGACCTTGCTCCTAACATTTCTTGCCATTTCATTTCCCTAGTACAGTTCCCTCTCCCTTTTTATTTTTACTTAGGCAACTCCTACTTGTTCTTCAAGGCCCGGCTCAAATGTTGCCTACTCTAACTGGTTTTCCCCCGAGACTTCACAACATGATTTACTGGTTCCCCACCTCAGGAATTTGATTTCTTTATTTTAGCACTTATCCTTGTTGAACTTCAGTAATTTATTTTTAAAAAAGAAATTGTCACTCTTCCCTAAAACAACTAGTTATCTGTTGCTCAGTTGGGAGAGGATCTATTCTCAGTCCAGGATTCAAATCCTCTCCAGATGTTGTCATACTGAACCCAGATGTCTTCCCCCTTTGCCATACAGACCTCTCCACAGGGGACCTCTCTACACTGAAGTTATCTTGCGTAGAGTGAGAAAGCGCAGGAGACGGTGAAAGCTCATCGTTCATAACTTAATGTTAGAAGTGATCGTGACCGCCAATGTCATAGTCCACTTGTTAGACGTGCATTATAAAGTCCAGCCCGCACTGAGGGAGAGAGAATGACACAAGTCTGTGGACACGGAGGGGTGAGACCGACTGCCAGAATAGTTGAGGTTACCTTCCACACCTGCTGGGCTGAGCTTTCCAAAATAGTAACTGYCCACAGCCACAGAGAGCTGGGTCCCTGGAAGAGAAGCTGGGGATAGATGGGGAGGCGGCGAAAAAGACCGAAGGCCAGGACAATGCAATTGTCCAAAGTTTAATTGGGGTCGACAGTTTAAAGGTTTGGGGAGAGTCCCTCCCCGCAAACTCCAGGGTGTGTTCCTGGGAACCGCTCTGGCTGTCGTTGGCAGCGTTGGCTCCCCAGCTCTGGCTGCTGGGCGGGTCACCTGCTTAATTTAGGAATTCATAGACCCSGAGGGACAATGAACTTCACCTTCACTCTGAGGGCTCCACCCCAGGTGGAGCAGGATCCCGGCTAGCACAGGAATTCCCACTCCTCTAAGGCTGGGAGAGGAAGTTCACCCTGATCAGTGTTCCTACCAGAYGGCATGACACCCCAGGRTGGCTCGCACATTCACGTCTCATTAATTTTAAAAACTTGAGCCCCAAGTACAGTTCTTGTCCCAGAGAAGACATTCATTAGATTTGGTCAAATGAGATGGGCTATTTTCCCCCCTCTGAGACAAATCACAATGAAATAGATTACAAAGTCTGAACCCTAAAATTAGACCAAGATTACTTAACAATGTAAAACAAAGTACTGACACTAATGCCATCTTCTCTTCCCAGGCCCTTCCCGGATTGTCTTTCCGTCTTTCCATCTTTCCTACCACAAGATAGAAAGCAAAAGAGTATCTGTTCCCCTTTGACCTGGCCCCACTCTATGCAATATATTTGATAGAAAAAATGGCTGTGTTACCCAGTCCTCAGATAGTTCAGGAACTTAAACCACTTGTGAATTCATCTTTTCTTCCATGGCCAGTCCTGATTAGAGGATCACAGGCAATCAAGAGTTGACTAAATACTCTTCCCCAGCAGTGATCCCTTAATTACAGATATCACCCCTCCTGGGTCTACTCAGGAGAGCAGGAAGCATAGTAATTAATTTCTTCATTGAGTTCACATTCCTAGAAAATTCCAGAGCCTTTAGCTAGGGCCCATGACTAGATACTGCTCCCAATATGGAGAGAGGCCTAAAGTGCACAGCCAGTATCAAAGATTTGCATCTGAGATTGACGGCAGGCTCTGAATGAATGACAGTTCAGGACGGTCTCCACACACTCTGGTGAGGGGCACACACCACTCTGGTGAGGGGCACACACCACTCTGGGTGAGGGGAGCCAGAGCTTAGCATTCTGGGGAAGAGTTTAAAAGAAGAATCAGCTAAGTCCCGTGTGCGGATGTCTCCCATCTCTCACGCCCTGGCTTGGCGGTGTCCTCCTGTCAAAGGTAACTACCTCCACCCAGGTCTCAAACTCCCACAGAGGGAGCTTTACCAAAGACTTTTGTCTGCCTGCAGGTCCTAGAGAGCTCAGACGTGCAGGCCCACCTTACCTCGTGGGATGAGTGGAATGGCTGATAGGAAATGATTTAGATTTCGAGTGCTCTTTAGCGTGGCTGTATTTGGTGTTGGGCTAAGACCGGATTTGCCAACATAGATTCTGGTAGTACTTTTTGGCCGTTTTAATGTCTTCTTTTCACTTTGCGTCTTATCCAGCAAACTCTAGAAGGCTTCTTCTTTTTCTTTCTCTAAACGGATAGGCAATTTGGGATCAAGAGTTATCTCTAAATTTATCATGTATGGGTAGCATAGAGTGAGTTACAGATTCATGACCCACACAGTGTAATCCTTACTATATCAGTAATACAATGTCCACAGAGGCAAAGTGGCTTGTCTAAAAGATGTGACTACTACCACACATTTGAAATTGCAACAGTTTTTTTTTTTTATGAGGCAGGATCTTGTTTTATCTTACTAATATGTCCCCAGTACCTAGAAGAGTGCTATCACGTGTATTTATCCAACAAAATCCATCAAAAGAATAGATCAAAACAGGTTGTCTTTGACTCTCAGCTATGATATAATTAGGAGCAATGGGGTCCTTACCAAGACTGGGCATTTTACAAGTGTTCTGCCTTGGGCCCAAATTAGACAAATCAAGTCGGTCCCATAACTCCAGGTCCAGGTCCCATCAATTCACTGTAAGAATACCGACCACAGTGCCCTTGTGTTTCTGGAGAGGTATATCCATTCTAGGAGCCTCCATCTTGAATACTATGTGACTGTGCAAACAGCGAGTTTTTTAGGCCATTTGTGAGTAGCCGCATGAGCTGCTAAGTCCATCAGAATCGCCCCCAACGCTCTTGCATGAACATGCTAGGTGTGGTATTTATAGTAACAATTGGTGCAACAAACCCTCTGGCTTCCACATCACGTGATGCCTGGGCGCGCGTTACAGCTTGCTGGCTTGGGGGCAAGGATTAGCTGACCTCTAAGAGGAGCTGAAGTTGCTGCCCTGTGAGGTGTTTTGCCGGAGCCGAAGGCAGCCACAGCTCAGTCCGTCATTCATTTTTAATGGATTTTTGTTTGTTTGGTCTTTGTCCTTTCCACTCTCTTTCTCCTCTTTGTCTTCTTTGAAGTACATGAAAAATGGTGAGAAAAAAGGGAGCCAGCCATTCAGGTGCCCCTAGAGCCGCCGTTCCGCTGCAGTCATCAATTTGCAGGAGTCTTGGGCAGTGGCGGTAACATCTGGGGCATACAGAGGTGGCCTGTGGACCACTACAAAAGATTAGCAGAGGAGGGCCTGAGAAAGGATCCACGAGAAGAAAGTATCTGTGAGCTCACCTGTCACAATGTGTATGTAAAGAGGTTGGGCTCTTTAAAAACAAAAAACAAAAAGCAAAAACAAAGCAGACAGTTTTTATTTATTCTCTGACAATCTCATACACTATCTGTTCACAGCTCTCCTCTCCCAGTCCGCTGGGCCAATCTCCCCTTCACATTTTCATCTTTTTTCTTTTAAATAACTCTACATGTGCTGGCTACACATGTATGTTCAATGTGTATCAGTGGCCGAATCCTGAAGGAAAGTGACTTCCCTTCTCCTGGCACCGTGCACACACGTGTGGGGCAGGATTGAAGTCAGCCCTGAGCAACAGTTAAGCGAACACTTTCTCTCCATGTCCCAGCTCTGCAACAGCCTGGAGGCTTGATTGCACAGAAATGGTGCACCCTTTGCAGATTGAAAGCGAAGAGTCAGAGCCTCCTTCCGTCCTTCCCTCCCTCCCTCCCTCCCTCTGGTAGGCTGGGTGTCAAAGTGGAGAAACAAAAGGCGGGGATGGGAGGGATTCAGGCACCAGGAGGGAAAAAGAGAGTGAGTAGATCTGACTGGTCAAGTTCTGTTCCCAAGGTAATTTACTTTTCATTTTCCTCAAATGACTTAGCATTTTGATTCAGATTTGATTATTCTTTACATAAATTCTCTCATTAAAACTTTGTATGTTTTTTCAACATGTAAATATTATTTTTGTGCATATGAACATGGAGAAATGTTTAAAATTTGAGCCAAATTACCGTGAGTGAGTGTGTGTGTGTGTGTGTGTGTGTGTTCAGGCGGGCATGTGTGGGTGCATGTGCACAACATGTAGAGACCATAGGCTGACACTGAATGTCTTCTTCCACCATTTCTACCAATTTGGCTCGACTGCGGGCTCCAGAGATCATTCTGTGAGCCTCTCCCTGGCCCTGGGAGGGGCATGCACATGGAGACTGCATTTGTATCTGGGATACAGACATGCACACCATGCCTGGATTTGGATTTATTCTAGAGAGGTGCGGGGGGTTGAGCAGAGGCCCTCGTTCTTGCTCAGCAAGCATGTTACCCCAGGCTGTCTCCCCAACCTCCGCATTATTCTCTCATGAGCACACACAGACTTGCCTCTGGTACTGTTTTAGGTGAAGTGATGCTATGCATTTTGTATCGTTTCTATAAACTAAACAACAAGCCAAGGAACACAGTTTGAGTTTTACATATACTTTTAAGAGAACCTTAGATATCCAGGTTCTTCTTTATTGAGAAATTATTTTTTAAAAGCTCAACACTGACAAATAAGGTAATAAAACATAATTAGATGTTTATAACTTCACAATGAATAAATAATAGAGCCTGCTAGCTTCGCCCTTCCTCATATCCTCTCTATTTATGTTTTAAGCACATACCTCACAGGATAAGTCCACCTCCCAACCTTTAATTTAATCGGTGCTGTGGCTTACCCAAGTTCAAATTAAATATTGGCACTGATGAAGTTTAAAAGCCTTCTAATAGAGAGCATAATGCAAGAAAAGCATCTTAGTAGTTTGCGTATTTATTTCTGCCCGGGCTCAGTTGGAAGTGAACTGTATTTCACTGCGTGGGAAAGTGTGCCGCATGAAACTGACAAGGTAGAGATGTGCTTTAGCATCTAAGCCACAATCAGAACGTGAGCTCAATCAGGGAGGTGTATTTAGCATCATTTCCCCTGAAAGGTGGGCAGTGTTCAGGTGTGGGGATGGTGGAGTACAAGCAGGGGTGTGTGGTTATGAAACCAACTCTGGGTTTTGCCTGGAGCTTTCTGTCTGCACCTCCTGACTCGACTCCATATGAGCCCTTTGCCCTGCACTGAGTCTGCTCATTCCCTGGGCACAATGCTGTGTGCAGGCAGGAGATGTGTCCTTTGAGTGGCAAGGCCCGTGGTCACTGCTTTCACATGCCCGTCTTTGCTTTCTTATTGAGCTGTGGTGTCATGAACACTCTGAGTCTCATCTCCTCCATCTGTCTTCTCGTGTCTGAGAAGTTTCCTCTTCTGCATTGTCTTTCTTCCCCCACCCGATTGCTGAGAAAGCGCCATGAAGCACACCCTGTTATATCTGAAAGCCCTGCTCAGGGGTCAGGCTTCCAGAATGGGTGGCTGTGGGTGACATGTCCTGATTGAGCTTCTAGGGAGGGTTGGAATCAGCTTGGGAGCAGATTGGTAGGAATGGAGAATGCATCTTCATACCAAGTTCATTATTGGATCTGAACTTTGAGCACGGATCTGAATTTTTAATGATTTTGTTGGAATGAATCACACTTATGGTAGTTTCTTCTTACCTTCTTCCTTCCATCTATCCATCTCTCCTTCTCCCTTTTCCTTCCCTCCTCCCTTTCATTCCTCCTTCCCTCCCTCTTTCCTTCCCTCCATTCTCTCTCTCCTCCTTCTTTTCTGTGCTGTACACAACCCAGGCTCTTGAATTCCCTAGGCGTATAGTCTACCACGAGCTAAAGACCTGACCAACCCTTTCTAAATCTTTGGTAATTGGAATCATAGAAATGTCTCATTGACCAATTACCCCAAGGGAACCTGAGTCAACTGTCTAACTTTCAATGCTTTGAGCTAAATAGCAGTATAGATATTCTTTGCTTTAAGAAAGATGGAGGGCTGGACAGATGGCATAGTGGTTAAGAGAACTTACTGCTCTTGCAGAGAACCCGGGTTCAGTTCCCAGCACCCACTGGGTGGCTCACAACCATCTGTAACTCCAGGTTGGGGTTCTGATACCCCTTTCTGGCTTCCAAGGGCATTGCACTCACATGTTACATAGACATATATGCAGCGAAACACTCCTATGTTCTGGCTGGTTTTGTGTTAACTTGACATAAGCTGGAGTTATCACAGAGAACGGAGCTTCAGTTGGGGAAGTGCCTCCATGAGATCCAGCTGTGGGGCATTTTCTCAATTAGTGATCAAGGGGGGAGGACCCTTGTGGGTGGTGCTATCCCTGGGCTGGTAGTCTTCAGTTCTATAAGAGAATAGACTGAGCAAGCCAGGGGAAGCAAGCCAGTAAGAAACATCCCTCCATGGCCTCTGCATCAGCTCCTGTATCCTGACCCATTTGAGTTCCAGTCCTGACTTCCTTTGGTGACGAACAGCTGTGTGGAAGTGTAAGTGGAATAAGCCCTTTCCTCCCCAACTTGCGTCTTGGTCATGATGTTTGTGCAGGAATAGAAACCCTGACTAATACACTGATACAAAAATAAAATAAAAAAATTGTAAAAGATTAAGAAAAAAATTCTTAATTTCCAAGCAAGTACAACTAAAGATGTGGTTAGTTTTACAAAAGAGGTAGGAAGTGGTCTCGGTTAAGTGCTTTACAGTGATGTGCCGCTCTTCTCTTCTATCCTTGGACTGGAAAGACTGCTCTCCTACGTACATGGGCTTTGAGCATTAATTCTGGACAAAACCAGCCCAGCACTGAGGCTTTGAGACATGCATTGCTTTCTTAAGACACTTTCCCTTTTGTCCTTCAGGGTACACTCTTAAGTCCTTTCCATGGTAGATAAGAGTCAGATTCTTGAAGGTTTACATAACAAGTGTTTCTTCTAGTTTGGGGAGAATGGCCAGCTGGTGGCACAGGCAGATAACTTAATTCTGGACTTAGTTTGTGGGCCCATCTGTATAGCTACTAAACTTTTTATGCTTCTTCCCTAGAGAAGTTGTAAGAACATTCTTGTCCCCCATTTTCCTCTTTTATTTGAACAGTGTCTTGGGTTCTGAGCTGACCCTCTAACACAAAGTTGTAAAACATTATGAGATTATCAAGATATTATGATTATGATGATGATGTTGCAACTCAACTGCGCAGTTCTCAAGTCTGAACTTGTAGATGACAATATCACATCTCAGTGTCAAAGACTGAACTTGCCTGTAGGAGAACTTGGCCGCAGACTAGGCTGCTGACTAGCATTTGCAGTGACGTGTGGCTCTCACAGTCCACCCAGCCCCACCCAGGCAGATGCTGCAGTGCAGCTGCCAGCCGAGTTCCAGGCCGTGGAATGTGCTGACCTTCCTTCCTTGGGAAGATGGCGCATGGGCAATGTTATTATTAGCAGGACAGCATTTGCGCTGATCTGTCAACACTCCCTCATTCAGACAAGATTGGGCACATTCAGGACAGCATGACCATAGACAATACTCCGTCTTTCAGGGTCTTTATGGAACAATGACAAACCGGCAGTGTCACACCACTGACCCATTTTGGAAATCTCTTTTGGCTATGGTCACCCCATACTTGCCTAATTTGCTTCTTCTGATTCCTTTACTGGTTCTTTTTGCCATCGATGTTTTTGTTTTATTTTTAAGTTAGGGTCTCACTGTGTAGCCCAGGCTGGCCTGGAACACACTGCCCTCTTGCTCTGGGCTCCCCGGTACTGGGATTAATAGGTGTGCCTTCCATCCCCATCTCTTCTGTCTTTAAATAGATGATTCCTCAAAGCTTAGTCCTAGATTTTTAAAAAATAATCTCTTCCCCTCTCTTCTTTTTTCTTTCTTCTCTTGTTCTCCTTTCCCTACTTTTATGGATTCTCATATTTTTAATTAATACCTAGTTAGCAAAAATCAATCTTAAGTTTTTTTAGATAATGTCTCTGGGTAGCCTTGGCTGGCCTAGAGCTCAGAGAGATCTGCCCGTCACTGGCTCTGGAGTGCTGGGATTAAAGGTGTGCCATCACGCCTGGCCTTACATTTCTATTTCAAATCCCTACTTGTCTTTTGAACTCTCAATAATATGTTTGACACCCTGATCCAACCTGCGCTGCTCAGAACAGACTGGATCCTCTTCACCAGGATGGCCACGTGCTCCTTCTGTGGTGTTTCTCATCCCGGGGGACTTCGCTGCCCTCTACCTGATTCCTTCATTCAGATATTTGAGGATATTTATCCAGATGAATCAATTCCTGTCACTTTTTTTTCCCTCAAGTTTTCACCCGGSCCTGGTCCTCCTTGTCTCTCTTCTGCAGCCTTCACCAGTCTCTAACCAATCCTGGCAAAAATTCTTGCATCTCCTCAGCCTCACTACAAATTCTTTCTGGACCTTCTCTCCCACCCCTGCTTCTTCCTGATGATGAATGTTTTCACTTGCGTATTCTTGTTTTAAAAGTTCATCTGTGTGGAAGCAATTATAGGTCTGGATGAGATGGTGGTGATCCCAGGTGCCTTTCCCCAGACAAGAGCATCTTAGATCCCACATCTGACAGCAAGGCTATTGGGATCCTAGGCCCTTGGCAGGCTTTGTGTTCTCATAGGTTTGTGTGCCTGTGCATATCTGCGAATGTTTGATGGGTCCCTCCTTGTGGTTCTGTGTCATCTTATCACACACATGACTGCCAACATCCAAAGCTGCATCCTCGGCCTCAAGGTCCTCTGTGCCTAAGAATGCTTCTTAAAAACAGTCATCTGGCCTCTGTTCTGCTTGAAAGCCCTCAATGACTTTATAGGCCCAAMTGCTTAAATAAGGGCTATCAGTGCCTATTTAGTCTGGCGTCAGTGTCTCCTTGGYGGCCTCCTGTGCCCTCATTTTGCAAAGAAGCCCACACTCATGTTCACTGGTCTTTCTCTTCCTTCTAGTTTGCAAGCCCCTTGTTGCTCAGAGCCTGCACACACTGGCTGGTCCCCTCACCTGGCTCCATCTCTTCGTCCCACCCAGTCAGCGTTCTCAGGAGAGTTTCCTTCACCTCTTTGGCTAGGCACTCCCATTGGTTTTTGTTTTATGGTGTTAGTCACGCAATAGTGATTAAACCCAGGTTTAGTAATTAGAGGTCTCTTTGGAGGGCTTACTTAGGGTGTCTTGTCCACACAGTATCTTTTCTACCGAGTGTAACAGCCAGCTTAGCAGCTGCTCACGAAACAGTTGCGGGAGTTAATGATCACGTAGTGTAAGCTGGCTGTTTACGACCGAGATATGACCCAAGGCCAGGGAACTGGACAAAGCACACTTGCCAGGTGGGTGTGCGTCCTAGGATCCCAACTTTGTACGTTTCAGCAATGTCTTGTCAGAGAACCTGGGCACTTGTGGCCCAAACCACAGAGTCCTCAGCTGAAAATACGCCCTTGTTCCCATTCCGTTTTCGCTCTAAGAGGTTAGCATAGGAAACAGCTTGGCTTATATTCTCCTCAGATAGTRCTGTAAGATGTATTCCAGAAAACCAGTGGGATATTTGTACAGGGTGTCCATTTAAGGCCTTGTTCTGGGCMTCTCTCCTTGYCCTGTTCTCACATCACTGGCTATTTCTCCTCCAGTGCTAGCACACAGAAGCCTCAGTGTGGTTTATATTTAAAGAAGCTCCCAAATCTGGTAGGTCCTGATGCTAATGGACTAGTCAGTATTTCACCCAAATGAGCGTCGTCTGATGGGCTCTCCGAAGATTCAGATGGGAACCATGGGGTTCCTGCCAGGATGTGGCTCTTCTGAAGGGCAGGGATKGATGGCACCTAGAAGTCTGTCRGTGAGCTCACTTGGTGAGTGATGCTGACTCTGATTGGGGCCCCCTGTTTATAGTGTTCTTGAAAGGACAAAMTCCYTCACATGAAAGAGGCAGCCCAATGCTCTGTGCAGAGGGAGCTCTGGGGAAGGTTGAAGGCCTTGAGCTAAKCTGCTGATTCTTTACAGCAGAGTCAGTGCTGAGCTTTGTCCATGYAGGTCACAGCACTGGGAATCCTGGGAACCCTGTCCAGTTTCTCTTTCCTGCCAATGAGAAGGTCAAGGGTCAGCCTTTTCTGTAGCTCCCAGTTGTCCACTCACTGTTGGCTTTGCTCTTCAGACTCGGTGGGTCCTGATGGAGTCCTACTTGGTGGGTCAAGCCTCAGGCATTCCTTCGGTGCTATGTGATCTATGGTAACAGCTTAAAGTCCCTCTCCCAGTCCAGCTATGTATGACATTTGAGATGCAGAACAGAGGTAGAAGCAGAGATGGATAATTTTAGGACAGATCTGGGCATTTGTTGGGATAGTTACTCCTTTGCCTTCTCTGCCAGACCCCTTTCTTCTTGTGTCCCGTGACTGTTCAGGGTTTGGGGCTTTTGCCCATCTCTTGATTGTGGGCCTGGATACTCAAGGTGACCACAAAAATGCCATCCATTACCCCTAAGCAYTGTCCCTKCTMACCTTATATGATCCTAATACACTCAGGCAGTGTGAACAGGAGGTCCTTGTTAGGTCTTGGTAGCTCTGATAAGTTGTCCTGTTCTGGCTTCAGCTGTGGCTTCAGAGGTGATGCTGATTGACATCTCCCACCAGACTACCTTGGGCTGTGTGTACCATAACACCCTTTTTAGTGCTTTTTGGTGACAGCTTTCTGCTCTGCTTGTTATACCTATGGGGGACGTGGCTCTTAGRGTAAGAGAAACTGGATGGTGCTTAGTAAGAGGGTGAATGCCCATCTCTTCATTTGGCCCCCATCTGACATGACTGGAGGTGGTAGTGGTAAGGACTGAGAATAAAGCCTCATTCAGACTCCCAGTCTGTTCCCCAGCCCATGGTACCCCTGCCTCCCTACATACTGGCCTTGTCCTAACCC
>BDUI01016721.1:9813-20401 GCA_002335545.1 Apodemus speciosus
AAAATGTATCACATCTTTGTGTGGATTATAAGGATTAATGTCAGCATCAAAAACTTAAAACTACACAATGATGCCACCACATCTCTCTTTAGCTTTCTTGTTGGTCTTTTACAGAAGGTGAATGGAGCATGAGAATGACAGGTGATTGACATACATTTCATATACAGGTGTTGATGTGGTTTTCCTTTATTAAACAGATATTAGCTCTGATATCTGGTATACAGTTTTTGACTTATGGACTCTGTTTCACATTTATCCATGTGTGGCTACAAGAAACACTACAAACAATCTTCTATTAGCTTCCAATAAGTCATTAACAAGCCTTTACTGTTCTACCTTGAGGATACTTTAGTGTTCCAGCCCTGTGTCAGGAATCTTAATTTTCTGTCTCTTCTGCAAGGTATTACACAGTTCTGTTACATTGGTGACACTGTGCTAGTTTGGTCTAGGGGCTAGACAATCTAAAATTGTTGATTATATATATACATGTATTACAGAATAAGAAATAAATCCAATCAGAATTCAAGGTTGTTTTGCTACCATAAAATTTATATAAGTTTGGTTCACAAGTGGGCCATAAAGTCCAAATCCTAACCCGTTTAGTTTTCATTGTGAACTTGATACAATTTAGAGTCACTTGGGAAGGAGTGACTTCCCAAGTCTTATCTAAATCTTCAGATTAGATAAGCCTGTAGCTATGTCTGTGAGAAACTGTCTTGATGTAAGATTGATATGAGTTGGCCGAACATACTGGGCCAGCATTTTTCTCTGCAGTTAGTTCTGAGCTGTATAATGAAGCTAGCTAAGCATGAGCCAGTGAGCAAGCCAGTAAGCAACATTCTTCCATGCTCTAGTTCCTTCCCTGACTTCTGTCAATGATGGATTGTTCCCTGAAATTGTAAGCTAAAATAAAGCTATCATCCCTAAGTTGCTATGGTAGTTTGGATGAGAATGCCCCCTGTAGGCTCATAAATTTGAATTCTTGGTCATCAGAGAGTGACACCATTTGAAAGTATTACAAGCATGGTCTTATTGGAGGAAGCCTGCCGCTGGGGATAGACTTTCAGGTTTCAAAAGCCCACTCCAAGCCCAGAGTCTCTGCTCTTTCTGATACCTTTGGATATGGATGTAGAACTCTCAGCTACTTCTCCAGCACCATGTCTTCCTGCATGTCACCATCCTCTCTGCCAGGATGCCAAAGCATTAAACCTCTGCAACCACAAGCAAGTCACAATTCAATGTTTCTCTTTATTGGAGTTGCTGTGGTCATGGTGTCTTTTCACAGCCATAGAACACAGACTAAAACAGTAGGTTTTTTTTTTTTTTTGGTCATGGTATTTATTATAACCACAGAAAGCAAGCTAGAACACACCCATGTGACATATAACTCAGGAAATGTTGTAGGACAGGGAACAGAAGTGTTTTAAAAACCAAAGATAAAGTTGCACCAGAGCAAAACTGTGCCTTCTGGACATGATAGGATCACTTCAATCAGCAACTTGCAGCAGCTAWAGTTTCCTGCACATTATCAAGCCAGTAAATATTGCAGAATAGAGGTGGAAGGGTTTCATGAACCCTATTCATAGTCAAGAAATGATCAATAGTTAATGACTTAAGAAAGTTGGTCTTCTATTAAATATGGCTGCCCTTCACAGATCAACTATACTCCAGCGAATGGCCCTACATCCATGAGTATATGGGAAACACAAATAGAACTCAGTGTTTTTTTAAAGGAAGACATGAAGTTGGGGGTGATAGGGAAGTTATGGGTAGATCAGGGAAAAAAATCCGGGATCAGAGAGGAGATGAAATGATAAAAACACATTGTATATCTGCATGATATTCTCAAAGAATTAATGAAATACCACATTTTAAAGTTAATAATAAGGATTCATGAGTGTCAGACTCATGAATTCTAATGACTGCCTGGCTTATAATGAGAAAATACAGACTYGCCTTAYRTACAAGCTAGTAACCTTATAAYCTGACACTAGGTTTATTTTATATGATTAATATGTAATAAAAAAGCACATATATCABGTACACACAATTTGGATAGGAAGCCATTTAAAAACTGGTGTTCAATGAAATAGTTCTGGGTGGYGTGACCTGTGYATGGTTATTATGCAGTGGGAACACCTTGCTTCACAAGCCACGCCTTGTTCTATCTACTTAGAACACTTCACACAATGTTTTCATAAAAACAACTATCTAAGCCAATATAAAATTTGAAGCAGTTTACCTACATCCTTTTGGRAAAACATCCCTAGCATTAGGTCCCCTTGAAGTTTGTTTGGTTTTTCAGAACAAATACCTRTGTTGACCACCAAGCAGTAGCTAGGAAAACTGGTCTTCTAGTAGTAGTAATGCTGASGTGGCCAAGGCTTATAAATGCAAAGTTCATATGTAGCCGTGYCTATCTCTGGCTGCACTAAGAAATAAAGTATATATTATGTCTGCATAAACATTTTCTTTGTGTTTTTTTCCCTTTGGTCTGTATCACTGTCTGTGTTCTATAGATGGAGTTACAAATGACAGAATCATTAACATAGTGCCAACTTTTAGACACTTAAAACACTGGTTTTTATTTTTAATGTGTCACAGTTGGGCACACAAACACAAAGGCAAGATTCCCATATACAAAATGAGTTCATTCCACGATAATATAGGGCATCTAACAGAAAAGGAGAGAACTTGGATTTGGGTAATTGAGCTTATCTGTATCACTGAAATCTGCTCGGGTGCTCTGCACTTTCCACTGCCTAACAGCCAGTCTCTCGTTTAGACTTCCTTTCTTGATGCTAAAAAATGGAATCATTAGGCCCCCACTATATTCTTTAATAGACTCCAAGTTTGCAATTGCAACATTGTCTCCCTTTGGGATGCGATTTTGTGTTTGTTTTCTGAATTTCYTATAGAATTTTTAAATCCCTAAAGATAGAGACTGAATCTTCTAAAGACAGAGACTATATAATACAATTAAAAATGTACTTCAATGAGGCATATCTGGAACTCAAATTTAACTAAACTGACGTTGTTTGATACTTGTAGAAAAACTGGCAGAGATGTCACTGTTTTTATCATTCACAAATAAAATAAACATATCAAAAGATCAYAAGCACTGTGTTATTTATTGCATTTGGCACTGGGATTATATTCTGATTATTCTTATCTCTCACTCTCTCATATCGGCCCATCTACCATTTTTACTACAGGGGCTTTTCCTATGTTCATGGCTTTTTGTTCTGTTCATCAAGCCACTAAATTTAACTAGGACAATCCTTAAGGGCCTAATTTTACAGCTATCCATTGGAGCTTGGTGAGCTYCTCATTGGGTACATATCYGAGATACTGGCTTTTTCTCCCTAATAATGTTTTGGTAGCCAATAGTTCAGAAGGAAGACATAGGTCACTATGAGCCTCTCCAATATTCATGACTACTGATAGGTTGAGTCTTGTAAAGGCCCAGTACAGATAACCACAGCTGWTATAAACTTACGATTGCAAGAGCTACACCACACCCAAAGGGTAGCATTTCACTCTCTTTCTTCAGATATTCTGGCTATCATATTCCTTTTCTCTCTYCTTCCATTGTATTTCTYGAGCCTTATAGGGAATAGAATAAATGTCCTGTTYGGGAATCAACACTCAATTATCCTTTTTATTTCTTCGTAATTTGAGAAGGCAAGAGTATGTGATAAAACAAGAGTATCTATAAAGAGAGGGTTCTTTCATTAAGGCTGGAAGCAGAATTTTTCTGTGGACAGAAACAGAGTCTTAGAATGCAGCATGATACTACACCACTTAGCTAAATGACAGTAATGAGTCCCCCTGTCCTAKAATATGTCTTGAACTGAKTTTTTGACCAGGTTTACAATACCAGGTTCAAAATCCTGGTGTGCCTGAAATCCAAGCAGAGGATTTCATTGTCCCTATATCACATTGTCACTATTGAACCAGTGACTACATCTTGCCTTATGGCTTGGCATTGTAATTTGTCGGTCCACAGCTGGGTAAGGCCACTAATGGGATTTCTTCTATAGCTGCCTGAGTAGCATTTTCTGGTATCACGAAAGCTGGCAAGCAGAGAAGCTTCCAGTAAGATTCCAGCTTGGTTGCTATGTATTTTACAACCAAGGAATATGGYATCTTCAGCAGCAGAGTCTTATCATTTAGTTCTAAGAGGTATTGTAGTTAGGGTTGTGTTGTTTTAGCAACCTCTAGCACTAGGATCTTTGTTCTAACAATCTGTGGCTTTGAGAAATAACTTCATTCAGCCAAACRGAATATTTCCCTTCTGAATCTTATACTTTTTTTTAAAAACTTTTTTGTATCATATGCTTCAGTATGACTTTTTTTCTATATCCCTTGTTTTGTTTACCTCCACATCTCCCTCTTCCCTCCATCTCCATCCTTGTTACACATATCCACCCACAATAGTTCCCTCTCTACTTCCATATCTCTTAGGTTATTCTAACCTTACTGTCTTCTGAACTCTCTGGCTTCCTGGCTTTTATAGGTAAGGTCAAAACACATTCGTATGTGATAAAGAATATCACCTGCACTTGTCTTACTGGATCTGGCTTACCTCAGTATAGCATTTTCAAATTTATCTGAAAATTTCATCATTACATGCATTCTTGATGTTAATGTTATATCAAATTTACAGCTGTCAAAGACATTTCTTCCATTCTGCCAGATGCCTTTTTTCTCAGCCGACTGCTTCCTTTTTCTGTACAGCTATATAGTTTCGTGAGGTCCTATTTGCCTTACTTTCTGAGAGAGTGGAGTCTCATGTGGGAAGTCCCTCTTCCTGCCTATATTTTGTAGCACACTCACAATGTTCTTTTCTAACAGTTTTAGAGTTTTAGTTTTCACACTAAGGTGCTTGATTCATTCGAACTTGAGTTTTATACAGAGTGAGAAATATGGATCTGTCTTCATTCTTTTCCATGCAGACAGCCAGTTTTCTAGGGTCACTTGTTTACCTTTGGCATCTTTGTAAAAAGTCAGATGGTTGTAATCATGTGAATTTTTACTTGAACTCTCTATTTTATTCCATGTATCTACATGCCTGTTTTGTGATAGTACCATGCCTTTTTATAAAAAAAAAATCTCTTGCTTTATAGAATGCATTGAAATCAGATATAGTGTTTGTGAAAGCTTTAATTGTCAACTTGACATAACATATAATAACCTAGGAAGAGAGTGTCAATGAAAAGTTTTCTACATTTGGTTGGCCAGTGGGCGTGTCTGTGGGGGTGTTGTCTTAAATTAATTGACATGAGACAAACTTACCCACTATGGGCAGCACTACTCCTTAGGGAAGAGAGGAGCAACATGAACTATGTGCTCAGTGGAGCTGAGTACACACAAACATTCAAGCAGATAAGCATGTGTGCATCCATTTCTCTCTGGTCTTATTTTTGGATGTGTCTACCTCAAGCTGTTGACACTGACTTCCATGTATGATAGACTATAAACTGGAGCTGTGGATTGAAGTAAATCTCTTTCCCCCATAAGTTGTCTTTGTTAGTATATTTCACCATAACAATTCTGGCAATTTCACCTGGAATAAAACCAGAATAATGCTAGTAGAAAAATGCTTCCATATGAATTTTAAGAATTTTTTCTATTTCAGTGAAAAATAGCGTTATGATTTTTATTTGAATTGTACTAAATTTGTAAGTCCACACAAATRTTGGGTGTTGAATATCCTCTCTACTACAGAACACAGTCACACCCCTGTGCCTTGTTACTCCTGTGCTAAATACAGAGAATATGATATCAAATATTTGTAGCTGAGAGACTAAAAGATAGCTCTAAATTTGGAAATTAGGATATAACTCTGTTTTAGGTTGATGAATTGATTGTTACTTGTTCCATTACTTATAATGTTCACTACAGAAGAATTATAAGCTATAAATATTTTAATAAGACTCTTTACTATGTTCATAAGTACTGTATATCAATTTCCTCTGTCTATAATCTTTCTCAAAACACAATCATCAATGCTGCAAAGGTCACTTTTATTTCCTCTCATGAAGTGATGGCTATACATAGCTTGGGTTGAACTCAGAGTGTTTCCTTTTCTGTTCTAACTATTCCTAACCCCAGGCCTGGAAGCTTCTAGCATTCATACAATCTGATGTTTCAGCTGACTGATTCTCTTAGCTCCTGCCTGAACTGCTCTGCTTGGCTCCTTCTTGTTCTCTGGCTCATTCTGTGCTTATGTGTTTCTAGCTTGTTCTTTCTGCAATTTGTCTCTGTAAAACTAATCCAGTAAAATATCATACATCTCCCCTCTTCTCTTTCTCTGCCCTAAAATAGTCTATCTTTCCTGTGCTGTTCTCTTGTGAGTTGGATGTATTCTATCTTTGACTCATTCTGTCAAATCTTTCTCTGATTCAGCACTTTGTCTACCCCTCAATTAGATATCACTTTCAAACACAGCTGCTTTCTTAACCTTACCTTGTTATGGATTAAAGGTGTGTACTAAGGGTGTGTGTGTATTCCAGCCAGATCACCCTGTAATCCAGGGCATGTCTGCATTCCTGCTTCTTTAGGGAAAGTACCATGAAAATATTAGTCTACACTAGGAAAAAAGTTCTGTGTTTTGGGTCATATAGGTCAAGAGGTTGCTGTCTATACAGGGTCTATTTCTTTATGTCCAAGATAATAATGAGTTAATTAGTCTGATTGTAAAGTGTCAAAGAGCTTATAAAGGGGATTGTCAAAAGGTAGGCGAGGAGCTCATAATACTTCAAAGAAGGATGGTATCCTGTGGGCTGTATTCTCTTTTTGGTGCATGTCCCATTAGTGAGAACTGCAAGTGCATTTTCAGAAATCATTATGCTGTGTGGAGTGCACAAGAAAAAAAAAACAGGCGTAAGACTTTTAAAAGACGTGTTTTCTTTTAAGAAGGAAAGGGGGAAGCAAGATAGGATAGAAACACCAAACCATTTTGCATCTGTACTCCTATGGTGATAATTATAACTGTGGATGCTGAAATGAAAGCATGTACTTCTAAAAGTAACTAAATGTAGTTATGTGCCCTCCCACTCATAGGTAAGCCCAGATTTAACAGCATATTTGAGACCTGGTATTTCAGCTATTCATTTTATGGAACAGTAGGTATATGGCATAGAGGTGTTGACTTTATTTTGCTCTTTTTARTTATTTACTTTCAATGATTTAAAAGTATTATAATCATACATTATAGAATTAATGCTATTCTATAGGTATGTCTTTTATACTGAATATACAATGTAATTATTATATATTAAAATATGATTTAAATAAAGGTARCAATCCTATGTATTATTAAATATATTTAAGATTACAATTTTAAGCAATAATTGACATAGAGATTATTTAGTCCCTGTTAAAGCAGTTAACTCAAAATTTACATAAAGAGGTACTTTTTTTTGAAGTATATAAGATATTGGTATTGTAAATATTTTGAATTCCTACCCTATAGCTAAGTATGAATTTCTAGCATGTGCTAAATACTTGTAGAAACATTCTGGCAAATAAATACTGAGTCAGTTCCAGAAAGGCAAAAGACTGCAAATAGAATACGTTTTATTCTTAGTCAATTCATTTTGGCAAGCTACATGGTAAGCTTTTTCTATACCAATGAAAAAAATTGTTTCAATGTAAATCATGAATAGACCAGTTTCTAATGATTAAAATTTACTACATGATAGTTCATAGATATAATAGAAATAGATGTGATTTCTGCAATATAATTTAATCAAATGCGTTAAATTTTTCTAGTTAGAAAAAATACTGACCAGTGTCCAATTATCACTGCATGTGGTTTGTGTGCACAAAGAAAAAAGGATCACTTTAACATTACCACTGTGACCCCTGGAGCTACAAGAATTACTAGGGTCCCGGCTAATACTTGGATTTGCATGGGCAATTTATAATTCTGGAACTTATCTTGTCCCACTGGATGGATTTCTCAACATTTTAATAATAAAGTAGATAAGGCTAATTATACTGATCTTATTCTATCTTCCTCTGAGATCCTTGTCCCTTCTCATAATAATTCTGGTATGATACACAGAATTCGTACATTAGAGAGGATGAAACTGGACTTGGGAAGTTAACTTGCTTTTCTGAAATTCCATAGATATCAAATCTGAATCACTAGGAACAACTTGTTTTGCAGCATAACTTCCTAATTTTAACATAACATAAATAAATAATTTACATAATATTATTCAATATAGCCTAAATAAAATAAGAGGCACTATGGAAAGACACATCATTTTATGATATTTTAATAGATAAATAAAGTTTTGTTGTGGATGAAAACAACTTTAAAATGCACACTGCATTGTACAAGTGTATGGTTATATAGATTGCTTCAATCTTTTTAATTTTAGGAATAGGAGGCAGTGTACCAAATTAGAATAAGGGATACCATCAAAGTAATGGATTGAATTTGCCTATTTAAGCTATTTTCTGGATTAATAATCACAAATATCATGCCAGAACTTCCGATATTTGAGGGATCTATTTCCTGACCAAATGTTCTTCACTTAGTGCTGCATACAAGTGATAAATATTTGAGCTTTGCTAGCATAACGAATCTAGGTACTTAAAAGCTTTCTCCTGTCTCAAAGTTTTTGAAATAGAAAAGAAAACTTCCTGCTGTTGATTCCAATTGGATTTCCAGATGTCCAGGGTCAAAGGTCAAAAATAAAAGTATCAAGTTTTGCCCTGCTCTACCCAGGTGGCATGTCTCCACATGTGAATGCTTTCCCAGAGGGTGTCCTCTTTTAGTCCTGCCCCCTACTGTAAGAGTTTTGTATACTCTCTGCTGAATTACATCATTTTAATTGCACCTTGTAAGTGACCTAAATCTGTTAAATTTACTGTTTTGAAATGTCTACACTATGCACTTTAATCTCCTCACTATATATGCATACATATTGCAAGCTGACAATTCTCTTCTTTCTCAGTTTGATGCAGTACTAAGTGGCTAAATAATAGAGTTGTGGAGGACATTGGGGCTTGGAACCCTCCTTATCAGCATATAAAAACAATCACTGTATGTGTTGGACTCTAATTACTACTCAAAATATGAGACCTAACATATATCTCTTGTTTTGGAAGAGGTTCAATGACCTGAACTGCTCCAAAAGTCCTTAATGGATACTTGTCTAAGCCTGGTTCCAGGAGCCCTAAGCAATATAAGATGATTGATTAATTGGAGATGTTCTGATAAAGAACAGGAACACATCATATCATTGCTCCTTCTTATAAGAGTTAATCCAAGCAGACCTATCAAAAGACTTGATTTAAAAAAAAAGTAAATGTAGTTTAGGAAAAACTACTTCTTTTTAGAGACTTCTAAGTAATAAGAACCCTACTCTGTAATAACCAACTCAAGAGATTTAATGGAGGGAAGGCAAGGCTTTATTTTATTTTCTGCCAAACCTAGCACAAGCTTAACACAATTACAGATGTACTGTCCAAACGCCAAGAACAAGTTTAATAGCTCTGAACACATGCACCCACCCATGCTCTCCATTGGCTGTATACTTGTGTAGGTGATGCTTTTCTGGGCTCTCTGTTCCAATTCTCCCTCTGGGATTTCTTCATTTTCTAATGTGGTAATTTCTTGTCTGTGGTCATCTCTATTTGCTTCCCATTTTGAAAGGTGCTTAAGCTTATATAAGTCAGGAATTAAGGACGTCCCTACAAATCAGGGATTCTGGATATGTAATATCAACTGTTGATTGGGAAGAATGAGTGGGCAGGGACTAATTTCTCCTGGTTCTTGTAATTCTTTCCAGAACTGAAATGAAGAGCACATATCCAAAGCCCATTGTGATGGAGTTAGTTGTGATCTGCAGATTAGAATCTTGGTGACATCACTAGGTATCATTAGATGATATCTTCTCGTGAATTACTGTCATAAACCTAGAAGTACAAGATAAAACAGAAGCCACAGCAACAACAACCCAATGGGTATCATGAATTTGACCTTATTTTCTTTTGTTGAAAGGTTGTTGAAATTTCTTTATARTTTGGTGAATTTGTTGTTGTTGCTTTTTCTAGCCACATTAAAATTAGCTTTTTCTCTTTTCATGGTAAGGCAATATCTGTTGAAGCTTTCTTAGGAGAGTGTAGAGGGCTGCGAAGTGCCTTGTCTTTAAGACAGCGCTGTGCCCTCAGTTGTAAACAACTCCTTATTTAGCTGTTCCTGCTCAGCCTTCCTGTTTCTGTATTGGAGCAGCCTATCAGCAGAGGCCACGTGGCCTGCTGGGATTGGTTGGCACTAGGGTACTTAAGCCTGTGCAGGGATTTCCCCGGGGTCAGAAGCTTTTCAAGGATCCTRRGTAAACTGCTTGAAGAAGATTTTCCCTGTGTTGCATCTTTCTTGCTGGTTGAGGTGGACGCGACAAGTGGTGGCCCGTATGGGGAACTCTCTCTTCCATCAAGATCAGAACTTCTTGCAGTCAGGGCAGCGCTGGTAAGTTCCCAGGTAAGGTGGGACAAGAAAAGGACCTCGGTAACTGAGGCTATAAAGACTCAGTATAAGAGCAATAAGGCTCCACGGTTTAGTGGA
>BDUI01016722.1:35938-51299 GCA_002335545.1 Apodemus speciosus
CCACCACCACCACCATCTTCACCACCACCATCTTCACCACCACCTCTGCTACTGTGACCACCACCTCCACCACTACCAAACACAAAAAATCCACATACAAACATGAAAGCAGTAGTAGGATTGCTTAGAAGAAGGAGGGGTCCAGAGGGAGTGGGAAGAAGAAAAAAAAAGAAAATAAATGAAGAAAAGTATTTAAAAAGAGGGAAGACATTCAGGTCAAATTTACTCCCCTCCCCCATATTAAATGTGCCACCCAGCAGACTGTGTTTTGGTGGTCAGCAGTCCAGTCCTTAAGTGGCCATCTATACCGTCCATAGTGTGAAGCCATTCTGCTGTTGCCTGGGAGGGCAGTATTAACCCCTTTAAGCTAATGAGGGCATTGTCTGAGTTGGTACCAGCCATAGGACCATGGCCCTGCCCTGTGCTTACAAAAGGGAGCTCAGGTTTGGCTGTGGTCTGTGACATTTGAAGCTGCCACCTCTATCACACTCACACTGGATCTCATTAGCACCTGGGGAAATCTTCCTGCCAGCTCTTTCCTCTCCAAAGAATGAGCAGCTTTAATTGCATTCGATCACCTTTTGCAAGGACCCTGGTGTCATCTTACCATTTTCTCCCACCTACTCCATTTGTAGTGCATCTCTGCTTGGTTACTCCACTTGTAGGCGGTGTGAAATGGTTAAACATGCGGCTCAGGTTGGGGGGAGTGGTGAGATAAATGTTGAATGGCTTTAGGCTGGAAGAATCTATTTTCTGCTCACACCTCCTTCTGCAAGGTATATTTCTAGGCAGAGGGATCAGAATAATTTCTCCACCCACATCCTCTTACCACAGAGTGACCAGAACACACAGGTTGCTAGAGAGAACAAAAGATCTGGATCAGAGCTATTGGCTCTAAAATTTCAGCGTGTGTGTGTGTGTGTGTGTGTGTAAGAAAAAAAAAGTACCTGGGAGGTATATTAAAATGCAGGTGCCTGATTCTGATTCTGAGATCTTAAGTAGGTAGGGAGTACTTACATTTTTAACAGCCTTCTTCAGGCCATTTCAGTTCATGGTCTCACTTTTAGAACTACTAGGTTAGAAAAAAAATGAATTCCAGCCAGATAGCTGAAGCAAGCCCCACTGAACACAGGGAAAAAGCCTTTGCCAGGTAATTCTTAATTAGCTGCTGGTGAAGGGAGAGCTTTTCAACGTTGCAGCTGACAGAGCCTTAAAAGTTTGGGTGGCAATATGTCCTGTTTTGTGGGGTTTTCAGGTGACTGTAGATCAATTAATACCTGTTAATTACTGTTAATGCCTCTTTCCCCTCTCTCAGAAAAGCATCTGTATTGGGTTATGAATTATGTAGCTACCCCACTTGAAAGTGAGCTTCAGGCAATCCTTGCAAAGGGAAGAACCCACCCAATCTTAAGCTTGCGGAGTGAATCACTCCTCTCACCCTGTGTTCTTGGGATCTGAGTATAAAGACAGTTGGGGACCTCTTCTTTAAGGTTCCTAAGCAAGGAAGGGGTCCTCTTATCCCACTGAAGTTTTGATGACATAAATGATTGAAAAAGACCACGTTTCCAGAAGCATAGCAGTTTTATTAAAATCATGGCTTGCTCTCAAAGTGTTCAAATTTGCTTCTACCCAACTCAGTACATATGGCCACAGAAAAACTCCGTATTCTCTAGTCTCAACAGTTTTTCCTCTTGTTCAACATTCAGATTTTATTTCCACAAACACAAGAGCTGCATTCTACATTTGAGGATGTCATTTAAGGCCAAGAAACTCCAATAAAAACGCATTTATCAGCAGTAAAGTTTGTTTGAGGATTACCTGCTGCGAATAAAGCCAGGCTCCCCTTTTTAAACTGAAGCATGCTATTTCAGGAATGTGACCCCTTTCATGAATAAATGACATGGTGACATTTACAGATAAAGCAAGATTTAACTGCTATGAAAGGAGGTGACAGATGTCAGGGTGTCAATAATGATCCGTGAACATAATGGTTTCTTGCCTTGAACGCCGAGCAGATACATAATGCAACTGCTGCCTGCCAGTGTTCTGTAGAGAATGAGCCTCATGCTTGGGAYGAGTCTAGAAGGCTTGCAGTATCACAAGAGGTACCAGTCAAGAGTAGTGGATGTGGTACCAGTCAAGAGTAGTGGGGATTTGAGTAAAATCTGGCCGAAACCAAGTCCACATTGCCTTCACTCTGTATGTCCGGGAGGATTCAGTTTTTCTATCATATCTGGCTCAAGAATACCTGATAAGAATGTAGTTCTTGAGAAAATCGTTGTGATTTTGTTTTCCAGACAAACTAGGAGTTCACTACGTCCTGCATGTAGATGTGGTTTTGATGACAAATACCATGGCTCGCTCTCCTGTCACTGCCAGGAAGCTGTGCACTTTAATAACAAGCAGGTCAGGAAATGAGGCTGTCAGAATCGCACCAGCCTCCATGGGGAGCGCTGAGCAAGCCTCTGGCAAAAGGAGATGTTTTAAAAACAGTAATGCCGGCCCGTGTACCCCCCTCCACCTCCCACRCACTTTASAAGTCTGAAGTAGAGGGCTGCTTCTGTGGTTTGTGTGACACCTAAGGCTAGTCGCCCAGTAGAGCAGGAAGACAGGCAAGGGATGAAATCCCTTTCTTGCCAGAGACCTTCCTGGGTCAGAGCCTAAACCTCAGAATTCAAGTCAGGAAAAATAGAGGTCCTTCATGTCTAGGAGAGCCAGGGTCATTTTCTCTGGATAATGGTGTCTGTGAACAGAGCTCGGRGAAGCCTTTAAGATTTGGTATGGAAGGACAGACTCTGGAGGGCATTGGTAGAGGAAAGCTATGGTTACAATGGTCTCAAAAAAGGGGAGGCATAGCTCTGTTTTCCTTAGTCCACCTCAGTCACCCAGTCACTTCCAGTGAACTGAGGAAGCAGTCCTCTTGTGTCCTCACACTGAGATCCCGCCTTCCTCTCACTCAAGAATAAACGACTAAAGACCCCTTTCTTCTAGATTCTGAAGGGACCAAGGTCATAGAGAGCCCAGACCCCCATGGCATCAGCGGTCTCACTGAGCAGCTTTGAACTTCATGAACAGACACTCTCCTTGCAGAGAGACCCCTGCTCAGACATTTTGAGAGATCAAGGAATCTGCCAGGTATTTCTGGGGGTTCATGCTTAGAACCAGGTACCCCCTTAGCAAGTTCTGAGTAATTAGAAGCCTGACTGGCATTGTTTCCCCCCCCCCACCCCCCCTTAGCAGTAACTCTTGCGTTCGGCTTTACAAGCTGACAAGATTTCAACTCAAGGCAGGAGGCTCACGATGCTGTCATGAAGTACATGTGGAGAAGAACTGCGGGTAAATGCTTTCTACTGTAAGTCAATTTTGTCTGGAAGTTTCCTTGTGGTTGGAAGTTTCTTTGAAAACTTGGCAATTATTAAGACGTCAGTAAGCAGAGAGATGTTTTTGCAGCTGCCTCCCTACTGCCCAGGCCTGTCTACTCTGACAGCTCTCCTTTCTGGGCCTGTGCACCGAGCAGGGCAGAGAAAGGACAGTGACACTGAAGGGTGGCAGAGGACAATGATTACTCAGGGAAGTCTGGGCCTGCAATGCTTGGTGCGTGCCTGCCMGCTCTCAAGGCTTTTTCTCTTTGTCTGCATTTCTGTCCCTCTTCAGATTCCTGACAGGTCTGCAACCCCACCACGTGTAGCCATTCTGCAGTCCTTGGGCGGATGTCTGAAGAGCCTTTGAAGAAGCATCAGTGAACATTTGGATTATACAAAACCAAGAGGGAGGAAGAAGAAGATGTGGAAGAGGGAGGACCTCAACGCTTCCTGCATGCAGTTTGGTATGGAGAGTGACTTGGAAAGTAAGCTGTTTTGCTTGGATTCTATGTAATTGTGTCATGAGAAGCCAAGCAAAGAGAGTGAATGGCCCTGAGAGTGTCATTGTGTGTGTGTGTGTGTGTGTGTGTGTGTGTGAATACATGCATGCTGGTGTGTGATACAGCTACCTGACCATATCCTTCCCTGCTTCAGAATCTTCTAAGGGAGATGGGGCCCTTCTGTAGCCATTGAGAGGAAACTAGATTTACATCCAGACAGAGAAGCTGTGGAGATCCTAGAAAGTAAGAAAATGAGAATGTCTTGCATCTACCCACACATTTGCTCTTTTATGTCCTCCTTCAAAGACAGCAGTTGGGTACTCCGAGGGAAAGCTCTGAAGGATTTTTGCAAAAAAAAAAATACTATTCCTCCAGAGTCTTCCACTGGCGACAGCATCATCAGCATGATTTTTGTTGTGGCTGTGACTGCTGAATTTTCCTGACATAGGAAGCTTGCAGTCCTTAAGAAGATGGCTATTTCCACAGCTACTGGGCGACACTGTGGTCTTGGAGTTCTGTCTCATAGAAGGCCATGGGTTGTGACTTGCCAGTGGGTAAGAACATAAGGCTCAAGAGAAGGACAAAAAATAAATCACTAATCTCTTTCTGCTAGCATAGTTGTATTCTAAGAAGTCTCCTGAGTTGAGAGCCTTGTGCACCCAGGTTACAACTGTCATCTCGAGGMTGAGTCAGGKTKTTGCCTAGCTRYGCATTTCAGGACTTTAACACCTGTGACCTCAAGTTCTTTACCTTCTGGCTCGCATGTCTGACCCCTGCACTGAAAGCTTCACCAGGACAAAGCCTATCTCAGGGGATAAAATGGGGTTGATCCTTCCATAAGCCCCCGCCTGCTTTAGTTGACTTGGACAAAGACCATATCACGTGATCTTCGATGCCTCCCTCCCCTCCCCCACACATCTTAGTACCCACATTCACTGATMTCTGTGTTGCYCCTGAGCAAGACTTTCGGATTGGTAGTCTTGGCTTTCCTTTCTGCCTTTGGGGCGTCCTTGATCTTGCCGCCATGGAATGACAAGCTCCGTGTTTTCATCCCTGGAGTTTGGTCTCCTGGAAGGGTTTTGAAGCTGGAGAATGACCTTTCTACATCATGGCCAAGGGTGATGGTCCGTGTCTGCCTGGCGGCAGCTGGGAGGGGAAGACGAGTTTTCAAATTCTCAGTTTCATTCTGTACCTCTGTTTACTTGTTGATAAGGTTGGTTCAAATCTAGATTCAGGGGTCGGGGAGTGTCCTGATTTAGAGTTCAGTAACTAGAGGACCTTTTAACCAGTGACTCACAGCAGAAGTGCCCAAATGGTGGGTGTCACAGGTATTCCTGATAAGACTAGGGCCTTGGGAGGGTTGCAGGAGACAAGGCTATCCTCTCTGACCTTACTCCTTTTGAAACATTACATCRGGGATGTCCAGATGGCGTAGTCAGTTAGGATGAAGCAAAAACTTCACTTGAAATATATACAGGAGCAAGCAYRGCAGGCGGCAGAGTGTTTCTAAGAAGTATGCACACTGTACATGCATGTGTCTGTGCTTGTGTGTATGTCCATGTGACAGCAAACACTGGAGTTAGAGGGTTGACAGTTTAATATATAAATCCAGAAATGAATCCCGAGCATTGCTCATACAACTCTAATTGAAAGTATTTTCCGAAGCACCACAGTGAGAAATAATACAAATGAAAGAATGGAACAAGAAATGTTATGTCTGTGCCTAGGCCCTGCCCACTGACTGGCCAGATCATTCTTCTGTTCCTGGGTGTTCACGAATGCTTCACTCCAGCCTTGGGCAGTGGCATAGCGTTGATTCCTTGGGGGCTTCCTCTGATATAGCATTGGAAGCCAAGCCTTGACTTCATCCCCTTCCACCCTTTATACATCCTCTCTGTGACTTTTATACTTCAAGGGTGAAGGGCATGGTGCCAGTGTGCGGGCGTGGCATTTCTGCAAGTGAGTTAAGAAGCAGCTGGGGAGCAGTAAACGTGCACAGTCTCGTGCAGTGTGTAGCAAGCAGGCCCCAAAGGCTTGTGTTTTCCTCCTATCCCACAGTTTTATGGCGCCATACTTTTAAATATTCATTGCCATTATACTACATGAGGATATAAAGTCAGAGTGTGCTTCCACGTGTCCCAGAGGGTGCAGATCCCTATAGTCTAAGCGTTAAGAACAGTCTCTTCCACTTCAGGACAGTGTGACAATAACTCCAGGCCAGAGTAGTTGGCCTGGCAGCTTCTACCCCACTGAGGGGAACACAATGGAACCTGTCACCAGTGCCCTTTGCTGAGGTCATCTAGAGATACTTTCTCGTCTTCTCTCAGACCTGGTTGATRTGTCTTGCTTATGTTTCTCTGAGCAGAGATCACTTGCTTGACCAGGTAAAGCTTACATCCTCTTGCTAATAACCTGAGGTCTTGCTCTGTGAGAAACACATTGCATATTCGGCCACAAATGAACTGATGAATGATTCTTCCATACAAGAGTTGGTTCTGCAGACTGGCTTTTACACAGAAGCAATATCAGGTTGAAATAAAAAAAATGTTGGGAAGATCAAATAAGGAAGCCATGAGCTAGGAGGATAAGCAAAGCTACTTATCATTAATTTGCCAGCTCCCACTGCTCTCAGCCTGGCACTTCTAGCTAGAGGTGAGACAGCTGGTTTAGAGGAATGACCTAGATCCTTTGATGACTTCAGCTTGTGTTGGCATGGGTAACTGTGCTGCACTGTCAACTGAAAGCCCTGTATGAGCTCAGTGTCTTCAGGGGACAATGACACCATTTTCTGAATGTACACCTCTTTATCCCATGGAATGTCCTCATGTCTCCAATTTCCTGGTACCCAGATATATTAAATTCATCAGTCTAGTAGAATCATTTCATGTCTATACATTGTCACTATTTGGGCAAAGGTCAGATACAATTTTGGGACCTATTTCCCTGGGGAGCCACCTAATACAACACTGAACTGACCCTGACTATCTTGTGACTCCATGTGTGATTTTCTTAGAATGGTGTCCTCTGTGCAGCTCATTTAAGGTCAAACTAGCAGAGGGAAGCCATGTTTGAGAATGGGGACTTGGATTTTGGTCTATAGGGTGTTGACGTATGCTTTATATCATTTCTCGGCAACTTATGGCTCCTATAATCTCCTGTATACGTTGTCTTTCTTTAGGAATTTGGGCATGGAACACTGTACAAACAACTGGTCCTGCGCTAGACTACTCAGAGTTTAAATGGAACAATTCTACTGACACAAGGCTAGACTCGGGAATGTGGCCAACTTGCTCCACGTACAGCAATTCCACAAAAGCATCCTTCATCCTTTATCATCTTCTCAACCATAGCTGGCTCCTTGACTTTACCTTGTCTTCCAGCTTGTGACTCTAAGGGCTTACTGCTCTAAAATCCTTCTTTGTGGCCAGACGTTGTTTTGCCAATACAATTTGTATAGCCACAGCTCCCAAAGCACACCTTACAAAGCTCTTCCTCATCTGCCTCTGAACTTGGTCTCTACCTATATCATTCCTGTGAGACACACTTGGCRGGCATGATTCCCATTTTTACAGATTGAGCAACCATGGCTCAGAGAGGTAAAGGGACCCAATAAGAATCATCCAGCTGACTGGCGGTAGGGCACATATCAGAACTCAAGACTTCTGAATTCTGCACCAGTGCCATCTGCCTAGCCCAGCAAGCATACTGTTACCCTTAAAACAATAACATTCTTTTTGAGCAGAAATGCTGTGTTCTTCCCACAGATGCTCTGCCTTAAGTCTTTCCCAAGAGGCTTCCTTTTTAGTGTTGCTGAAAACATGACTGTTTTTTTTTTATCATGGAATAGTCTCCTTTCTGACCTCTCACCCATTTCTGCATGTCACTGGAGGAATTATATAACATAGATTAGTTTACAAAATTAGGATGCTAGGTTCTGTGCCCAGCGATTGTGTTACCTGTTGATTCTAAACTAAGTTTGTGTGGTGTTTTCCTTTATGGGGTGACTCAACTGGGTTCCAGGGAAAGGTCCAGTGGTAGAGCAGGGTACGCTTCAGGCAGCCACAGACATTTGGAAGCATGGGGCAGGGTGTGGCAGCAGCCAGCTCTGGGAACTTAGCGAGCTGGGAGAAGAGAACAATTTTGGAGCTCAGAGTCTGTTGGGATGAGAACAGGTAGACCTGTGCACTGGTACCTAGCCGGTAATAGCATGGGATCTATTTTTTTCATACAACAGATACCATTCCAGCATCAAAAACAGGCTTCTTCCTGATGCCCTAACCCTATCTTTGCCCCAGTCCATCCTGCTATATGTTCACAGAGAAGACTCTGGAAGTATGCAGGCCTTGGCTACTAGGTGCTTGTAGGCAATCTGAGGTAACTGTAGCAGGGGAAACTAAGGGTAGGGTAGACACAAATGGATTGGAGTATTCCATTGACTGGATAGGGTGGGTAGCATTGTAACTACCATCAGCCCAAGTTTAGATTAAGAATCAAAACAAAGAGTAGGCAAAATGGCATCAGTATTTGCTTTAGGGTCCTTCTTCTATTTCTGACAAATGTACCATTGTTGCTTAAAATTATGAACAGTTTTCATCCTTGGTTTAATTTGGAATATGCAGTGTTGGATATTGATTGTTAATTCCATGGAATTTCAAATCACCATAGAAACAATCCTCTGGCCATGTCTCTAAGGGAGTTTCTAGATTGTATTAATTTGAGAAGGAAAACCCCAAGCTGAGTTTGGGTGGTACATTCTGGAGTCCTGAACTGACTGAATGAAGAGGAGAAAGTAAACTGAGGCATATCATTCACCGATCTCTGTTTCTTAACTGTAGATGCCACATGACAGCTGCTTCAGGTTCTTGGAGCTTGAAAAAATATGCTAGACCCTCAAACTGTGAGCCAGAGAAACTCTTTCTGCCTTAAACTATTTCTGTCAGGTATTTTGTTATAGCAACAAGAAAAGTAATTAGGGCAGCACAGAAGCAAGGGGTTCTTTATGATAGTTTCATCACACACATTGAACTTCGTTTCTCTTTATTCTCCCTGTGTTTTTTTTTTTTTAACTCAGCCTTCAGAGGAGTTATGCTTTTCCTTCCCATATATTCCCAGCAGTTCCATGTTATAAATGACTGGTGGTAGGTTTGAGGTAGACTTGCAGGATGGGAAAAAGCAAACCCAAAGAAAGGAAGATATAGGGCCAGGATTCCTGATTTTGACCAGCAAGCACATAGGCCAACGATCACACCAAAGGAAGGTAATCTTTGCTTCCTTTGGGGATGGTGCTTGGTGCTTAGGGGAAGTTGCCCTAAGAGGGCTAAGTAAACTTTTGTGCCATGGCCGTGGTCCAGCACTGGAGGATTTAAGATGCAGCAGTGTCGCACCAGTGAGCTGAGCCTGTGCCTCAGCTCTGAGCAGATCACAATCTTTTCCTTCTGGAGCCAACTGAATTAATTGGGAAAGGGGGAGAGCCCTAGTGACTTGTGCTCTGACAAGCCCTCGGTCTCTTTGAGCTCTGGTGACAGGCAGCCAAACTTCAAAAGCCCTCATGCCCTCTTCCTCTTACCCTGCCTGTCAAGAGACTCTGTTGAGGAGCTGATGTGTGTGTGTGGGGGTTGCTGAGGGAGGGTGACCAGCCAGCAGGTCTTCCTGACATTTGTCCTTCCCTCACTGCCTACAGCCAATTCAAGAACAGCTCAGTACCCTGCTGCCACAGCCCCCAACCTCTCGCACCAGGGAGACAGCTCTCCTCTAAATTTAGCAAGAGGAGGGAAAGGGAGGTCAGNGAGAGAAAGTTTGCACACATGTGAAGTTCTGGGCTTATCTCCTTTCCTGCTTGTACCACGGAGCATCAGTAATCTGTGATAATGGGACCATTAGAGCTCCCCCCTTCAATGCCTCTGGAGGACGTTGTAGCACTTAAAGCTGCTGTCTCAGGAACCCAACCAAGGGCATTTCTGTCTAGTGGAATGCAGGGCAGTGGAGGACTTGCTTATTAAGCACCTATTATTCACCCTCCCTGGAACTCACACTGCATTGTTTAGCTTGTGTATTTCTTGCAATAGTTTGAAAGCAATGCCTTTTGGAATAATYCTTTCTTTTTGAATGATAAAGTTGAAGCTTGGCTYTTAGATGCTGRGCCACTGCTGTAGGACATGCCTAGATTTGTCCCATCTTCAATYATTGCTTTCTCTACTCTTGTAATGAATGCTAATGAACGTCCAGAAACACAGACACCTTCCATTTGGCAGAATATGGCGGTTGGTTTATGAGTATAGCCTGTTCATTGAAGAAAATTACATTTCTCTCTGTCTCTTATCCGTCTGTCTGTCTATCTGTCTTTCTGTCTCTCTCTGTGTCTCTGTGTATGTGTGTATTCACACACATTGCTTGCACATGCATGCATGACAGCACAGCTCCGCACACACTACAATATAGAGGTCACAGGGTCTCCCCTTCCACCTTATTTGGCACAGGGGTCTCTTTCACAACTGGGTGTGCCAGACAGCAGGCCAGCTCCCAAGGAATCTCCTCTCTCTGTCTCCCATCTCCCAGTGAGTGTGCAGGAAACACGCATGGTACTTTGTCTCTGTCTGTCTAGYTCTCTATGGGTTCTGGGAATCTGAACTCAGACCCCCACAGTTGCACAACTGGCCCTTCACACACTGAGCTATCTCCCCAGCCCAGAACAGTCACATTCCYTAATATTCCTTTCACTGTACACGGTGAGGATTTGTCCTTTTAATGCCCTGCCCCCATCACTTAGCAGTGCGTCCACATGAGTCCGAAGAATTCTGGTCACCAGAATACAGGCCAGCTCCGGATCYAAGGYTGGATGGCTTGATGTCTTCYATTACCAGTGCAGAAAGACATGTACATTCTCAAGGAACACTTTTGGGCAAGAGAAACGTTGGGATGAAATATGTCCCTAACCAGATAGAAGCAACATGTTTAGGAAAGAGACAACAACATCGAAACAACCTTGGAATCTCATTATCCCAGGGAAGCTTGTATTTGTTAAATGGCTAAATGACAAGATTCAGAAAATTATTCCGAAGTATATTTATTTATGATTGTGCTATCCCTATCTGTTGCTAGGCAACCAAGAGTTCCCAGTTATCAGGGAGAGTACTAACAGTTTAGGTTCTCTGTATGATCTATGGCCATCATTATGGGACTTGATTCTATGCATGTCTGCTGCTTATGCCCAGTGGGCCTCTGTTCAGAAACGACAGGCCCTTCGACCCATGTCTTCCTGGCCGTGCAGGCAGAGGGAGGAATGAAGGAGTATCCTAAATAAAACTTAGGTTTTGCTTTTTTTAATTTATTTTTAAATTTTATGTATAGAGATGCTTTGCATGCATATATATATATATATATATATATATATATATATATATATACACACACACACACACACACACACACATATGTACACATATACATTCTGTGACATGAATGCTTGGTATTTGCAAAGGCCAGAAGAGGGAATCAAACTCCCTGGAACTGGAGTTACAGATGGTTATGAGCCACCATTTAGATTCAGAGAACCAAACCAGGTTCTCTGGAAGTAATTGTCAGTGCTCTTACCCCATGAGTCTCCTCTCTAGCCCCTAATTTTTATTTCATTTTTAAAAAGCTAACCTTCCAATAAATTCCGGAAGTAACGTTACAAAAAAATGAAGAGTGCAACAGATCCTCTCTTGTCCAACTATGTGTGTGTGTGTCCTCCTTCATCCCACCTTGTATGTAGGTGTGTATGTGCGTATGTGCATGTGGGTGCATGAGTGCATATGTTTGCATATGTGTTTGTGTGTTAGAAGGTGGTGGAGGAAAAGAAAGACAATGAGGAAGGGTAGTGGAGAAAGAAAGGTTTACATGTTTTCCTTTTTAAAGATTTATTTTTATTTTGATTCCTGTGTTACTGAGGGTGTTAGGAAAAGGTTTGTTCCTTGGAGCTGGAGGCTGGAGTTGTAGGTAGTTGTGAGCTGCTCAGAATATATGCTAGAAACCAAATGCTAGTCCCCAGGAAGAGCAACAAGTAATCAATCCTTCCTTCCCCGGAAGTATTTGTCTGTTAGCAGCTACCAGGACCCCACACAGTATCAGCAGCTCAGCTTGCAAGAAATCTCCTTCTTAGTTTGATGCTTTTTCTGCCGTACCGTAATTACGGATACCGCCACCAGCCCCAACATGGTAAGGTGAGTGGTCAGCTCTCTGCTTCTTGTGCTTTGCCTAGTAGTTCTCTTACAGAGATCTCGGAGCACAGGAGTCCCCACCCTGGGAGCAGCTATACCCACCTGAGCCGTGCAGGCCTATTTGTTGTACAAGAAATGACGGGAGCATAGCTGCACACAGTTTGTTCCTAGCTGAAGTGCGTTGTTTCCCCTGTAGCTCTTTTTATGTTAAAGCCTGTCTCTCCTGGTATAATCTGATGGTTTCCTAGGAGATGCCCTCCCTGGCCACACACTCCCTGATACTAGAGTTGGATATTATCTATATGCACTAAGTATCTGCTTTGTTCACTCCCTGCTGTCTGCTCTCACTCTCTCTGGGTTGCTTGCAAGTTTCTCACATGGGTCCCTAATGCACAGAAGAAAGGCTAAACGGACTTGCCTCCCTCCATCCTCTGGAGTTAGCTTTCCTGCTTACACAGAGATTTTTACTCCCTGCTCATTTCCCATTTCAAGCTAAAATAAAGACGGCTGATTTTCAAAATCGAGACAAATTTGGGACATAGAAGCATCACCAATATTCCCATGAAGATCAGAGAGTTGTTCCTCAGAAAGGATAGGTGAAGCTGGTACCCCACCCCCACCTCGATTTCCATCTGTGCAAAAAACGGGACCTCTGTGGTAAAACCCAAAGGCGTCATCAACAGTGCTGGCAACTCAGGTGGGAAGTCTCACTTCTTAAGTCTTCTCTGACAGAAAGACCAAAACACATCTCTGGGCTGGCTTTTCACAATGTGACAGGAAGACAGGGCATCCCTGAGGTTTGAGGGAGTCTGCTGTCACTGTGGGAAGAGGGCTTGGCAACTTCGGCAGTATCCACACAGAGATACAATCTTYRATGTGTCAAAATTGTTTTTTCATAGAAGCCTTGATTATTCTAGCATGTTCTCCACCTGGTCTGATAGTCTCTGTTAGACTTTCTCTCTACAACTCTACAACTCTCTACGACTCTAACCATTCAAATAAGGCTGAAGTCAGGAAGTTCATACACCATTTAGGGAGAACAACATATGCCTATATATTATTTCTAGGACCAAATTAAGAGTAAAACGGGTATTGTATTTTCCACCCCAGATTTCTGAGGGAGAAATAGCAAGAGAGGATAAACAAGGGCTAGAAGGAAACAACATTTGTGAGTATCCAAGAGTGGTTTGGATACTCTTAGTTCAGCAGTTCTTATACCCAAAGGACAGAAAATATATGTAAGAAGAAAAACCAGTTCTTGATTCAGTCAAGCAAATAACCCCAAGTGGATGAATAAACAGGATTTACTTCTAAGATGTTCTATTTGCCTCCTCCTTCTCAGCCTTGTGTTGCCTGGAGGCCTTTGGAAGAACACCAAGCTTAGATAGATTCATAACTAAGTTCCAGAAAAATACAGCAAGCACAAGGGGTTAAACAATCCATTCCTTGTCAGCTCTATTTTCCCATTCCATGGCCAGAGAGATCCTTGTCTCTGGATGGACTGGATCTGTGGATAGGATGCAAATGATAGGTGATTCCATCATGGGTAAAAAGCTGAACTTGATTCTCATGACCAAACAGTTAACTATATAAACTGTTATCATGAGGCTTCTCCTAGACCATCTTCAAAACATCTGGATGAACAGTCTATCATTGAGAAAGACTTGAATCTGGAGCCTTAGGGGTAATATCAAGTGATGGCATGAATCACATTCGAGTGGGGCTAGCAGTCAGTATGGAATAGATTTGATGGTGATCCCAAATGGACCTAGCTATCTATACAGATACATACATATTCTTGAAAATGAATCACATTACAAAGTATTAGCATTGCTGAATAGGGTGCTCTGTGTTTTTTAAGTGCATTTTATACAGTTCTTCTGTAGAAGATGCTTTCCTATATTGTAATTGACTTTCTTTTTTAGGCAGGGGTCATTATTCTAAAACCTGATATGGGGTACAGAAGAGACTTCCTTGGAGCATGGCTTCAAAGTTATCCTTCTACATGTGGACCTATTTCATGTGGTCTCCGATTTCAGGTCTTTCAGTCTTTGTACTCTGTTAAAGACAGAGCAGGTCTGGAGATATAGCTGTTTGTAGAGTGCTTGCCTAACATGTAAGAAGTCTGGTGTTAGATCCCCACCACTCTCTATACTGACACAGTTCTACAGTCCTAGCATCTGTAAAGTATAGTTAAGTAGAGCAAAAGCCCAAGGTTATCTTCTGCTGCATAGTGAGTTTTCCACTAGGCTGGGATACATGAGACCCTATCTCAGAATATATACATTCATTAAGAAGGGCATTTGAAAATTTCCATGGAATAATATTCTGCTTTAGTGTCACRGTCAATTAGAAGTTATTTGAAGTTAGTTTTAATACTAGATATTACAGTAAGTTACTTATAAATAAAAAATTTAGTTTGAATTTATGTTGGAAAAATTTCAAATGTAAAGGGAGCTAATATTTATTAAAGTCTACTATGTGACCAGAATATTAAACATGTTATATCATTTAATCCCAAGGGTCTTCCTGAAAAGATGTTACTTTCATTTGTTTATTGGTAAGGAACTCAGGTAGAGAGATAATACATTCCATGCAATTCCTGAGTAAGAGAGTTCAGTATATCTTTGTTACAACGAAGTAGATATGTTAGACAGCTTTCCATTACTGAAACAAATACCTGAGACAATCTATTTATAAAGAAGAAAAAGATTCATTTTGACCCATCATTTCTGTCATGAATTTGTTCATAATGTCAGAGTATCTGGGGAGGCAGCCCATGATGTTATGAAATCTATGGCAGAGAAAAACCTCTCAAGATGCAAAATGGAAAGAGGAGTCCAGGGTCCCACAGCTTCATCAAGGGCAAATCACCAGTGCCCCAAATCTCTCTTTCAGCTCAGCTCCTACGATATGCTGCAGGCTAAGGATGATCCCTGTATTGTAGGCTTTGGGGAACCTTCCATAACTCTTTGCCTTGCTTTGTTACCTTCTGTAGAGCTTCCAGCTAAGTTCCATTTTCACAGACATGGAACTTTCTAAGACATGCTTGATTTGCTCCTGGGTCCATCACTATGCAAAGAGAGACCGAAATAAGCTAATTTAATTCCATGGTTAAACATTGGCTGGGCAGCAGGAGGCCCTGGTTTAGGTTGCTGCTTAGAACACAAGCTCATTCCTAGTCTTACTAGTGATGCTGTCGATGCTGTCCAAAACAAACATCTATAAAAAGGGAATAGGATGGGGATTAAGATGCCCCCGATATGCTTGCCTCCAGAGCTGACGCTAGTGTGTTGAGAAG
>BDUI01016723.1:20363-33277 GCA_002335545.1 Apodemus speciosus
AATCACATTATATATCTAGTTATGTTTTTTCCTCTGTCTACTCCTCCAAATTCCTTCCATACCCTTTCCCATCTCCTTTCTGTCTCCCAAAAAACAAAACTGGTCATTTTTTGTGGTCCTCAATGTTCAATTTTGAGGTGTGCATGATTATTGTCGCTTAGCTGAGACTGATGCTTGTATGGTTTGTGTGGCAATTCCTGAAACCGAACAATAGAAAATGAGAAAACAGAACTCTTTAAAATCATTTCTCTCAAAATCTAAAATCACGGACTTGGAACTCCTCTAATATCCAAGTGAAACTAAGTTCATTCCTTTTTATGATTAAATTTCTGTTCATCAATGACTGGGTTATACACCACTGTCTTAGCTAGGTTTCCATTGCTGATAAGAGACACTATGACCAAAGCAACACTTATAGGGGACAATCTTTAATTGGGGTTGGCTTACAGGTCAGAGGTTCAATCCACTATTATCCTGGTAGGAAGCATGACAGCATCCAGGTAGACACAGTGCTGGAGAAGGAACCAAGAATTCTACAACTTGATCCAAATGCAGTCAAGAAAAGACTGACGGTTTTCCAGGCAGCTAAGAGGAGGGATTCAAAGCCCACCCCTACAATGACACACTTCCTCCAGCAAGGCCAGTCCTATTCAAAGGAAGCCACTACTTCAAGTAGTGTCACTCCCTGGGCCAAGCATTTTCAAACCACCACATCTCCATTAAAGGTGAACTACAATTGACTCTGTACTGTCTGTGTCAGGGAATGGCGTCCACAGCTTTGTTTCAGGAGTTGTTATGACCATCTGGCTATGCTTACGTTCTGCTTCTGCAGGGCTGCTTATTTGCCTGCCCAATCCTCCATTTGCAAACACTCTACTTCTGAGCTATGAAATTCTCATCTTCCCCATGTCCAGCGCTGATCTCTTAAACCCTGTAGGCCTTGGAGTGAGGCAGCCTTTGTAAACAGACAAAGTTTGCTACAATTCTACCACTTGGGTTAGTGGTCTTTTATTGTCTGGTGGGACTAACAGCACTTGAAAATCATGAAAGTATCTCATATAGTGCATGTGGTGCCTTGATGGAATGCTTTGTCCCCAGATGGTAGTGCCATTTTGGTAGATTCAGGAGATGCCTTCTTACTGGAGGAAGCTTGCCACTGAGGGTGGGCTTTGAGAGTTTAAAACCTTTCATCGTTCTCAGTTTGCTCTCTGCTTCCTGCTTCTTGTGCTTAACATTTGAGACCCCAGATTTTGTTCCAGCTTCCATGCCTGCTGCTCACTGCCACTGCTCCATCATCATGGAGTGTAACCATGAGGAACAGTAAGTCAAATTCACTTCATCTACAAGTTGCCTTGATCATAAGGATTTTTAACAGCAAAAGAAAAGTAACCAATACAGAACATTTTGAATAAAGAAATATATRATATGTACCTGGATACCAAGACTCAATATTAGAAGTATGTCAATTCTCTAAATTAATTTGTTAACACAATGCAATTTTARTTGAAATTATAATAGCTATATGATTTGTGCATATGTGTATTACATCTCAAAATTCACTTGCAAATTCAAGAAGCACCAAGCAAATAATATAGGGTGTTAAGACCAATAATGTATGTTTCCTCTAYACCTAAATAAGGAAGAAACACAACTAATCAAAGAATTGGTGATTGATATTTTATCTTTGTCTTTATTTGGGAATGAACTAAAGAGAGGTTCATAGTGAAAGAACTTAGGAATAAATGTAAATAATTGACCAGCATGCCAATGCCTATATGCTAACTTGGTATGTGACAGCAAAGATGAATGCTGTATTTAACATTAACAGCTCAGAGAACAGGCTTATACAGGAAAAAGAACTTTGGCATCACTCTCACAAAGGGAAACTGAGGGGGGGAGGTGGGAGTGTGTCAGGTGGAGAGGCTTATCTGTGGAAGCAGGGGGAGTGAGGAAGGGTTGGGGGTCTTTGGGAAGGGGAGGAATTGGGAAAGGTTTTACCATGGCAATGTAAATGAAGATGATATTCAATTAAAAAAAGAACATATCTAATAAAAAAGAAAGAAAAAAAAAAGGCTTCAACCGGCATCTACCCAGAAGATGCCTTATATATAATAGCCAGAAGCTGGAAAGAACCCAGATGTCCCTCAATACAGAAACTGATATATGTGTGTGTGTGTGTGTGTGTGTGTGTGTGTGTGTGTGTGTGTGTGTGTGTATAATTCAGCTATTAAAACAATGAATTCATGAAATTCTTAGGCAAATGGATGGAACTAGAAAGTGTCATCCTGAGCGAGAAAACCCAATCACAAAATAACAGACATGGTATGCACTCACTAATAAGTGGATGTTAGCCAAAAGCTCAAAATAAACAAGTTACAATTCACCCAGCACAGGAAGCTCAAGAAGAAGGAAGACTTAAGTGAGGGTGCTTTGTTTCTTCTATGAAAGGGAACAAAATACTCGCAGGAGCAATAATGGAGACAATGTGTGGAGCAGAGACTGAAGTAAAGGCCACCCAGAGAATGCTCTACCTGGGGATTCATCCTATAAACAGTCATCAAGCCCCAACACTACTATGGACGACAAGAAGTGTATACCAAAGGAGCATGCCATGGTTGTCTCTGGAGGGGCCCTGCCAGAGCCTTACAAATACAGAGGCAGATGCTAGCAGCCAACTATTGGACTGGGTGTGGGGTCCCCAATGGAGGAGCTGGAGGGTGGTCCAGAGGAGCTGAAGGGGTTTACAGCCCCATGGGAAGAACAGTGATTTCGGCCACCCAGACTTTGTCTCCATTATTGCTCCTGTGAGTATTTTGTTCCATCAAACTAAACCATCAACCAAGGGGCACACATGGTTGCAGCTAAAAAATGTGGCAGAGGAAGGCCTTGTTGGGCATCAGTGGGAAGAGTGGTTCTTGGTCAGGTAAAGGCTCAACAGATGCCCCAACAAAAGGGAAACCGCGGGGGGTGGGGAGAGGTGGGAGTGTGTTGGGTGGAGGGGCATATACCATATATGTGGAGGTAGGGGGTGGGAGGAGGGGTTGGGGGTCTTTGAGGAGCGGGGAAATCAGGAAAGGATTTGCCATTGGCAATGTAAATGAAGACGATATTCAATTTATAAAAAGGCTTCAAACCAATACTAAAACTTAAAAATATGAAATGTGGGGTTATCAATTTAAGATCACATGTTAGGAATGCATATTGCTCTTGCAGAGGATGTTAGATTAGATCCCAACATCTGGGTGACAGCTCACAACTGCCTAGATCTCTTTATTTAGGGAATCCCACACTCTGATTGGGCAACCACAGGCCCCTCACCCATGCATACATATAAATGAAAACTTAAACTAAAAAATCTTTTAGAATGTTAAGTATCAAAATATTGAAGAATACAGGGCCATATATGTTCATAAGAGCATAGAACCAGGCTTCTAAAATAAGATATGTTCGAATTATTAAGGAACATTTTTGTGAATGTATGAAGACACAGCGAAAGTATGAATATGTAAGCAGAAACTTACCTACCAAATAAACAAATGACTTCCAAGAAGTGGTAGTCAGGTGGTCAGAATAGAAATGTAGAAAGCGTGTCATGTTTTATTTTTTCAAAATGCATTGAATAAATCAAATGAATTAATGTGGCTGCTGAGTGCATGGAACTGTGACATTTTCCTTTGCATATCATTCACTATATTAAATATTAAAATGTTACTTTTAAAAAATAGAATTGGAAATACAAACCTTGTAAAAATTCTTCCAAACACCACACATGTAATCAAACAAATGCTATAAAAAGGGCACAAAATCAAAATGGTATAATCTTTTTGTATTGTGAGAGCCTTGAACATGTAAAATATGATCATTATAAGGAAAATAGAAGTATTTTTAAATGTTTAGAGACCAAGAAATAAACCCACATACCTATGGACACTTGACCATTGGCAGAGAAGCCAAAACCATACAATGAAAAAAATAAAGCATCTTCAACAAATGATGCTGGTCTAATTGGCAGTCGGTATGTAAAAGAATGCAAATCGATCCATATTTATCATCTTGTACAAAGCTCAAAACCAACTGGATAAATGACCTCCATATAAAATCAGATACACAAGAGAAAGTGGGAAATAGCCAGAAACACATTGGCACAGGGGAAAATTTTCCGAACAGATCACCAATGGCTCAGGGTCTAAGATCAACAATTGACAAATAGGAACACATGAAACTGAAAAGCTTCTGTAAGACAAAGAACACTGTCACTAAGACAAAAATGGAACCTATAGATTGAGGAAAGGTCTTCACTAACCCTAGAGGGCTTATATCCGAAATATACAAAGATCTCAAGCAGTTAGACTTCAGAAACCTAAATAACCCAGTTTAAAAATGAAGTACAGAGCTAACCAGAATTCTCAACAGAGGAAATGTAAATGGGTGAGAAGCACTTAAAGAAATGTTCAACATCCTTAGTCATCAGGAAAATGCAAATCAAAATGACCCTGAGATTCCACCTTACACAAGTCAGAATAGCCAAGATGAAAAACTCAGGTGACTGCATATGTTGGTGAGGATGTGGAGTAAGAGGGACACTCCTCCATTGATGGTTGGATTGCAAGCTGGTACAACCATTCTGGAAATCAGTTTGGCACTTTCTCATAAAATTGGACATACCTGAGGACCCATGTCATAAACAGCTCTCACTCTCCCCTTCCCACATTTCTTCTATCCAAGATTAACCAGACAACCCTTCTTGAACTGTTTTCACTCCCTTAGCATCTTCTGATTCCAATATTATTTATAGAACACTCAGGTACTTTGAGAAAATACAAGAATGTCTAAAGTCCTCGGAATTATATAAAATTAAAGCAAGTTGATGTGAGATAATATGCAAGACATGTAAGTGAAGTTTAATAGTATTAAAACACAGAGTAACTGTGCATGTTGCTTTTGTAGCATTATTCTGTGTCAACACAAGTATGCAGTTGTCATGAAAATGAAAACATAGCACGTATCCTCAAGGTGTGTTGCCATGCAGGTTAGAGGGCCATGGCAGCAAGGCATCTGGGGACTCAAAACACAAATGTAGAAAGGGACATTTACAACCACCTCATTAGAGTTCCTTGTATTAGCATTGGAGAGAGAACCTGTGGTTAAGAGGTCTTGATGCCCTTGCAGAGGACCCAGATCAGTTTCCAGAACCTACATCATGTTTCAAAACCATCTGGAATACTCACTCCAGAAAATGTGATGCCTTCTTCCTTACAGGGACCTGCACTCATGTGTACTTATCCCCACCTAGACACATGTATATACACCTAATTTGCAATAAAGTATCTTTTTAAACGATAAAATTAATTACAACTCTGTTAATGGTAAGAACTGCCTTTGAAGAACCACTTTTCAGAGAGTACCACCTCATGTCACTATGCCACATCAGGCACTTATGTTAAATATTAACACATGAAGGGTGTTTGAGATAATAGACAAATGATTTATATCTGCTCCATACTTCTCTATTCAAACTGAAATCCATTTGGATTATTTTCGACAAAGAAAGCCTACTAATGATCAGCCTTTTGGCTGGCAGAGAACTGTATGTGTCACTCATTGTCCCTCCTCTTCCTGTGGTGGGATGAACAAAGACTCCTTAGGTTTCACTTCCCCCACTTCAAAGCAGCATTTTTATTTGTATGATTGTTAAATTAATTCTATCACCTTTGTAGTGTAGAACGGCAAATTACCACAAATTAAATGGAAGGTTAAGGTCATTCATTATCTTACATTTCTGTAGGTCAAAAACAAACCAGAGAGAAACAAACCGGTGGTGACAGCAGCATGCCAGAATATGGAGCTCCTCTTCTCCAAGAAGCACACCACAGTGCCTGTAGGGTTTTATGTGCCTTATCCCATTCCATCCTCATCAAAGACGCTGTTCTGGTTTGAATCTGAAGTACTTCCACCATCTCAGGGTTACATGATTGGTACACAGATGGCAAGAATTTACTTAGATGGTTTTGGAATCTTTGGGAATCTCTAGGGGCTAGCTGGGAAAAACAGTCTGTTTCTTGATCTGCCACATTATCTCTGCATCACTTCCTCATGATTACAAATAAAGCCATAATCCTGTCACCAGCATATGAACTGAAATACCCTGAGACCAGGAGCCAAAATGTGTTTTTCTTCCTTAACTTGTTCTGCAACATAATCTGTGACAATGACACAGGGATAATTATTAACACGTGTGTAATTACATAACAATCTCTAGCACTGCAATTCACGAGTGAGTACACAACTTCTCTGAGTTATTCAACCAAATACCAATCTAGCCACTGAAATAACAGCTTTTACAAACAAATCAAGGTCTCTATCAGTTGACCTTGTAGAACGTACATTACGCAAGAAGCTAGATTTAAACACGTAAGCCTTTTAATTTAAATCAAACAAAATCAGAGAAATTCAATACAAGAGATGGGTTCGGGTACTAGTGTCAGTTTTGAAGAAGGGGACAAAGGCACAAAACAAGAACAAGGATGGTCTCTAGGCTACGATAGGACTCCTCAGTAATAGCCAGAAAGGAATTGTGGCCTCGGAGTCTTTCAAGGACCCAAGCATCATATGCATCAGCCTGGTAGGAAGCTTGGCTTCTTTCTTTGAATAGAAAGGCCAGGCAAGTCTTGTCAAGGCTTTTGACTTACAGAAGTGTAAGATAATGAATGACCTTAACCTTACATTTAGTTTGTGGTAATTTGCCATTCTACAATAGAAATGTGATAAAATTAATTTAACAATCATACAGAAAAAAATGTTGCTTTGAAGTGGGGGAAGGGAAACGTAAAGAGTCTTTGTTCATATTTAACACACATCAGTTTGTTTGAAAATACAGAGTCAGCACCATGAAGACAATAGTTAAATATTAGGATAATTTGACTTTTGATGTGGTAAATAAGAATTCCTGTCTACCATCTATGAACAAAATTATGACATTAGGCAATAAAGTTACACAAAGAAATCTAAAGGACTTACATGCTCTGAAGCATGCAGGAGAATATTTTAAGTGACTTATTGTTATTTTCTGTTGTATAGGGCATTTGCTATCTGGAACGCAGTTTTATGTATTTTACTCTGTGTCAGTTTTGTGGACTTAGTGGTCCTCACAAATGCCTCATTCTCATTTATTCATTGGTGACTCATTTATCAACTAAAATTTGAATAAAGAAAGAAAAGAATCTTAGGCACAGCTTCATTCATACATCAATATCTTAGAAAGAAGAAATAGGAGGAGACAATGTGTATTAGATGCTGTGTGTGTATGAGAAGGAGGAGGAGGAGGAGGAGGGGAGAAAGGAAGAAACAGGGAAGGAGAGATGAGTAGAGGGGAGGTAGAGGTAGAGATGCGTAAAGATACAGCTATGTCTCCACACACTGAAATTCTTGGCTTGAGCTTTCTATTATATGAGTATATAAATGTAATTTAAAACTTGACTTTGTTTTTTACAGAAAATTGTACTGTCTGACTCCTGGAATGTGTGTGGTTCATTGTTAATTTTCTTGTTCCACCACTGGCTCTGTGCTTGTCCAATGAGAGATAGAAGGAGAATGAGGTGGATTTATCAGTTATTTGCAGACACAAGGCAGGATTCTCTCATAGGTAGCCCAGGAGCATGAAGAAACAATTATTAATGTGTGGCGAATTAAGCTCTTTCCCAGTGTCCCAGTTCATGAAGTGTAGTTCTAAGCAAACATATTAAAAGCCTACTAATGAAGCTATTACAATGTCCCACACAGTTGCATTTATATTTGTGAGTTCAATCTGAATAATAGCAATTGCATATGCCTAATCTTGCCTACAACAGTCAGTGCATTGATCATGGCCTCTCTACATTATGTCATTAAAGGTTCACAGAACATTATAGGACAGAAACAACATCAAGCCTTCTTGAAACAAACAATCTCCCACAAGACCTCACATTCTCTCAGCTCTCCAACATCTAACAAACCCATGCTGATCAAGCCAATAATCTTCAGTAAGTTCAGGGACATTTATGCCACACCAATGCCATTGCCTTTAGTAAGCAGTTCTACCCTGTCTCAGGGCACTCAATTCTTCAAGGAACCAAAGTAAGTAGATTATAAAACTTCAAACTCTTGTTTTTTTGCCATTGACAAAAATAATGTGTATTTATGATAAACAACATGATGTTTTCAAATCAAATATGAATACACGACATACAACTACAGAGTGAGTACACAGCAGTGTGTTCTCTCTTGGGTAACAACATTCAACCAACTGTCCTGTCACKGAGAGTCTGGGAAAGTAGAATTAAAGCCATGTTCAGCTACTCAAATAGATGACTGTTTGAGCACCCACACAGAGCACAACACCTCTTTACTCAATGGGTATCTTACCTGAGATTGTTTTTATCCACTGGCAAATGTATTCATTGAATGATTTTCATCCCTTATTTGAAGGAAAAGGTAGTAGGGACAGTCTAACTCCTATTGAAAACTAACATCTGTAAATGGATTCATCTTACTTAAGACAGAGTAAAAATGTTGCTGGCAGACCATCAGGGTTTTTCACACATATTCACTAAAGAGACAAAAACACTGCTATACATCAATTAATATGAATTCAAGAATAGTCCAAGGGCCTCCAAGTAAAAGATAACATTTTTTATGTTAAGCCATAAACAAAGCTGAGTTCAAAATGCCTTCACGAAGTTGTCCCCTAGAAAGCAGCACAGTGACAAAGACAGTGAGCATTGATATTTGTTCCTGAAATATGATCAAAAGGGAAACATGATTGTTCAATGTCCAGATCTATTTTCTCTTTAAATACACATCTGCCACAGAGCCTTACTATTGGAGGGGGCCCTCGTTCAGGATAAGCACTAATAAAACAGATAAATGAGAAATGATTTCTATCCAAGGTATTTTAGGTTGGTGTGAGGTACCATCCAAATGTTTGTATTTCAGGGGCTGTAATTATCATTAAAGGAACTATTGGATACTTTATGGTTTTAAATGACTCAAGATGTTACAGAAATGTGGAAAAATGCCCCATCTTTTAGATGCTTTGAAAACTAAAATAAATTTTTTCTCTCTCGGTATTTACATAGATGAAGCAACATATGAATCCATTTTCCTAAAACATAATGCAAAAAAAGAGGTTAAATGAGATTCCATTTCCTTTGACATAAACATGTTTTTGTAGCAGTTTGCTAAATGAAACATGTATCCCTTCATTTCCAGGACTGGAGTAAAAATGATGACCTGTGAGCAATGATTGCCTGAGTACAACTTTCATCTCAACTGAAGCATGTATATTTCACTGAGTGGCAGGATAAACTCCTACAAGTAGCTTGTTACATTGAAGCACTGGTCTCCTTCCCGCTGTTTGCAGAAATCAAAATGCACTAATATCAGACAGACAAACGCTTTGCAGTCCCTGCATGTAGATGGATGCAGAGCAAACATAATAAATCAATGGAACAAATTGTGGGTGCAGTAATGTGGCTTCTGTTGTGCTTCTCATTAACAGCAGTGGCAATTGAAGAAAAGCTATTACTGCAACCAGAATTCTTAATGAGGTTTGCGACCAATTAGTTTACTGTCCAAGTAGATGCTTTGACATTTGGTTAGCTAGAAACTTGGGCAACTCTTCATCTGAGAGGATATTATTCCACACAAGCTGAAATGATTAGTTTCTGTAATGTCTGAGCCAGTTATTATAATTGTTGGCTGCCACATATCCTAAGGCAACATTGACCTTCAGACTCCTGCTTTCTTCTGGGCTGATGTCAAATCAATAATACAGGAAAAAAAACCCACACACACTCTAAAAGCCAATGTTTTATTGATATCTAAACTAATACAGTTTGCAAACAGTTTTTATTAAACTTTGCAAGCCACTCTTAAGTTAAAGTATTGCACCCAGAAAATGTCAGGCTTGGAAAATTAGCTGACAAATGTGATGGGGCGTCTCTGACACATTCTAGTCAAGACCCAGCCGACACGCTCTACTCTTTCATTGCTCCAAATTATGATTAAATATTGTAACTTATTTTTATACCGTAACTAGAATTTAAGCTGTATGAATACTGGAAACATCCCAGTATATCAGTCATTAAATATTTTCAGTTTTATTATTTTAAAGTAAGATTCGGAATGAAAGAAAAGTCCATCAAGTATTATAGGATAAATTATAGGCTATCTTCTATGTATAGGACATAGCCTGCATCACAGTATCTCAATAAAAAATGCTTCAAAGAATCGTAGTAATGGCGTGTATGAGAAATTTGGGGGCTGGAGAGATGTTGGGTCAGTGGGTAAAGAGCTTAATTTGCAAGTCTAAGGATCTGAGTTTCATCTCCAGAATCTAGTAAACAACTACTTTTCCCCATTGTTTGGCAAAGGGAAGCAAAGATAGACTTGCTGACCAGGCAGTCTTCCGGTAAGTCCAGAACTCCAGGCATAAGAGAGACCCACCCCATCTCAAAGGAAGTGGGTGGTGTTTCTGAGGATCAAGGGTGAGGCTGTCATACACCTCCACTTGTGCATATGCGCATGTGCACGCTAGCAAGCCCCTCCCCCGCTAAAGAAAGTGTATTTGGATAAATTATTAAAAAGAAACTGTATGGAAAGTTAAAAATAATTTAAAGTGTTACCGATAAGTTGTTAATACTTTAATACTAAGTAGAAAAAAAACAGCTTTCTAAGACATTTAGAGGGAGAAAAGTAAGCCTCTTCCTAGTGGAGGTGGGTGAATAATTCATCACAGTCTAAAGATCAAAGCATGAGGGTGTTTGGCAGTTACTCAGGAAAAGGTCTCTATACTTACTTCCTGATAACCGCAGCTTCAGTATGATCTGCGGAATCCAGTTTCTCTGTGTTTGGACTTTTATTTTTTAATTTATGTCTAGATTAAGGACTTTTAACATTTTCCCTCTCTTCTACATTTCTCCCAGAAATCTATAGCTGCAAAGTTATATGAATTAATCTTCTGAGATACTCCAAATCTGACACTCTCACATTTCCAATGTAACAGATCTGAAGTCTTCTAGGTCCCCTATGACATGTCCTTTAGCTTCCTCTTCCTTTATGTGAACATAAAGGGTGATGTGGTTTTCAAGTTTTATTATAAAAATCAATACTGTTTGTATATTTGCCTCAAAGCAACTGTCTTTGCACCATTCACAAGTCTGCATGAAAATGTGTGTCACCTGCTTTATTAGTGTTGCATATCACAACCATTCTGATTAATTCCACTTACGTGGAGGATTCCCTAATATTTATCCTGTTATCCAGACAAGACAGCCTTTCAGATTTCTAGAATGCCTCAAAGCAGCGGTTCTCAAACTTTCTAATATGGATAGCCTCTAGTAGAGTTTCTCATGTTGTGGTGAACCCCTACCATAAAAATATTTCATTGCTACTTCATAACTGTAGCTTCGCTGCTGTTATGAATCGTAATGCAAGTATCTTATGTACAGGATATCAGATCTGCAATCCCCAAAGTGGTCCCAAACCACAGGATGAAAACCACTGACCTAAAGTTTTATATATATGATTTTATGTGTGTTCCAGACAATCAAATTATGTTCCTTTATGGTTTCCTATGCATCTTTGCCTTCCATGTACTAGAGTTTATCAAATGGCCCTTTTTRAGTACCTTYTGGTACTCAATAACTTCCTAAGTGATAACCCAAATGCAGTGTTTACTAAATTTTATAGCTTTAATGATTTACATGACCCATCAGATTGAATCTTTCCAGCAACCCCTAAAGAAAATAAGAGGTTACCCCAGATCAACTTCATGTGATGGAATGAGAAAATGATATCCATTAGTAAGTTAATATATTGCTTAATTTTGTATATGYTATCACRAGTCATCAATATATTTTATACAAATAATTTTAGCACTAAAGTTTAAAATATAAAAGAAATCACTATTTTATAAAACAGAATGAAAATCAATTGAGATTCAATAAAGGTTCCTTAAAAAGAAACCAAAATTAAAAYGATTTTAATGCCTTAAAAATTCATTACAAAGAAACAAATTGTGTGCATTATAGTGTGAGAGAGACGGATCTACTTGTACATCCTGTTATTGCGGTAGCCCTTGAAAATTAACTGTAACTTGATGTTTCACCATGCTCCTAGCCTGTCCTCAAAATTCACATTTCCCCTTACATTGATAGTTTTCATGCATATTACAGTCATGCAATTTTAAGTTCCCTAAAGACATCTATTATTTTATTTGGGAGTCACATATAATCTGATTTAGCTTGCAAGAACCGTAATTCACAAGTCCCATAAAAGGTCTGACTATCACATACACATGTAAATTTGAATAATTATATACAAAATCAGATTGAGCAGTAAKGATGTTATGATTTATAAAGCAAATGAAAGAGCAATATGAGAATTAGAATATAAAAGATATTTCTGGATATTATAAAAATGATATACAGTACAAAGGGAGACATGATCCAAGATGAGAGTTTGCTTGGTTTCTTTCATCAGACAGATGGAACTTAGGTGTTAGGAGATCTATTCTTCTATTTCGTGGTCAAAATACTAGGTTTAGAATCATCATCTCACAATTAAAAAGAGTTGTCTGTCACTCTCAGTTCGATGGGGAACCACTGAATTGTCAGGGATTGGTCAGAATCTGTAAACAAAGGATTCCTGAACTAAATACAACTGGAATTGCTGCTAAGTGTTAGTGCTACTCCTAGAAATAGATCCATGAGGGGAATTTTTGAAAGAGCTTATGCATGTCATTTTCAAAATAGCCACAAATATTTGGTAAGGTACATCTGTTTTTCAGATCACGGCAGTATTGTATGAGTGGATCAATCCCAGTGCTGGGGCCACTGCTCATCGGTGACCTGCCTGCAGAACTGATTTTATTTATT
>BDUI01016728.1:17004-36474 GCA_002335545.1 Apodemus speciosus
TTCAGCATCTGTAAAAGGATGTAAGGGACATCTGTAATGTTGTCTCTGGTCTTTCATGGAGCTGCTGTAGAGGAGGCGGGGCAGGGACAGAGGCAAGTAGACCTTTCTAGCACTCACCGGGTTGGGGCAGGAGGATGTCAAGGGTTTGAAGTCAGCTTGGGCTACAGAGTGAGACTCTGTCTCCAGTAAAGGAAAACGACGCAGTTGAAAACAAACAAACAAACGAATCCTAAAGGGAAGGCTCCAGAGGCTGGGGAGACGCGCAGTGAGTAAGAGCACTGCTGCTTCTGCGAAGGGCCTGGCTYGCTTCCTWCCTCTCACACGGCAGCCCGCGGACATCTAAAACATCTAACTCCGGTTTCAAAGGATATGATGCCTTCTTCTGGGCACCACACACACGGTACACATATACACATGCAGGCAAAACACTCGTATGCCTTAAATAACATAATTTTATTTATTTATTTGGTTTTTTGGAGAAAGGGTTTTCTCGGTGTAGCCACAGCTGCCCTGGAACTAACTCTGCATGTGGACCAGGCTGACCTTAAACTCAGAGATCCACCTGCCTCTGCCTCCCAAGTGCTGGGATCAAAGGCATGCGCTAGTCAGCTCGGCTGAATTTTTTATTTATTTTTTATTTTTTAAAGAAAAGCTTCAAAGAGCTGCAGAAAGTCACAGTTGTAAGATGCCCCTGAATTACCTACAACAACTGAATGATTAGGCATTCTCTGAGTCACTAGGGGTTTTAAACCATCTTTTTGTTTTGTTCTGTTTGAGACAGGGCCTAGCCATATACCCCGGATGACCTGTAACTTCCTGTGTAGAGCAGGATAGTCTTAAACTTGCAGACCTCCTGTCTCTGCCTTCCAAGTGCTTCCAAGAATCGCAGGCATGTACCACCACACTCCGCTTCCAATAACTTATTTATGAAAGGCGCAGGGATGCCGCGAACATCCAAGCGTATGCCATTGGCTTCAATGCTTCCTTGGTACACAGTGCTTAGTACACAGGAGCATCTGTCACATACAGAGACGGGGATGAGGCTGGCGGAATATTTTCTTTGAAGGGACACATGGAAGGACTCTGTAAGTGCCCAGAGGAGAGGTGACTCACAGCAGGTGACCTGTGAGCTGTGACCCATGACCTTGAAAGATGACAGGCAGAGCCCAGTTTGAGGACTGGTGAGCCAAGGTTGGGAGCAGAGACTTCAGGAGACTAACATGAGGGCCATTCAGACGAGCTGCGGGAAAGACCCAGAAGGTCATTATCCTTGGGCCGCAGCCCTCGAAAGCACACTTCTAATCAGTCACGGCTCACCTCAGTCTTCCTCAGAGTCCTGGTTTCTAGGCAGTGCTGGCGGCAAAGAGGCTTCCTGGGGACAGACACCTTCAAGTCACCCGGAAGCTGAACAAGCAACCTTCAGGACCATGGCAAAGCCTAGGGTGCGGGGGAAGGATGGTTAGACGGACAGACGGACAGTTTGGCTCAGGCACTCCACACGGTGTCCGCGAACAGGCCCTGGGACTTGTCATTCCTGGGGCTTCCTCAGTCCGCTTCTCTCACAGCAGGGAGGGAGTGATTGTTGAGAGGCTAGGAGAGCTGGAGCCAGGCACAACCAACCATCCATGCCCGGAAATACTGAATGGGTGCAGGACCCAGCCTTGTTTGTCAGGGGACTCCTCTAATTTGAGCAATGGAAAAATGAGTCAGGGCCTGAAGAGGGCCCAGGAGTGATGTTAAAGCGTACTCCAAGTTGGGTGTGTAGGTGGGCCGAAGGGAGCCRTGAACGTCACACTGCTCCTAACGGCTGGCTTTCTCGATGAAGGAAGCAGGGAGCACGGGCCGGGCTGGAGGAGGTGTGGACGAGAGCCACAGGGAGACAGGCTGCCAGGCCTGGCTGTGAGGCTGACGGCAGAAGCTGGCGCTGACTTCCGGGACAGCTCCTCCTGTCGGTCTGGTGGGCGGCCAGGCTGGCATCAGAGGAGGCCTCAGTGACAGGGGGGAAGCCACACCCTGTGCCCGTCCCCAGCCCCTGTCTCCATTAGCACGGGTGCAGTGAGAGATGTGTGCAGGGTCTTCCTCCACTCCGGTGACTCCTCCGTGGGAACAGAGCCTGCATTTAGAGACAGCAGAGCCACTGCCCCCCTCACCCCCATCCCCCAACCCCCCCGCTGTCATTTTGGATTCTCATGATGAATCAGCCTGCCTGGGAAGGATGGAGCCCTGGCTTCCCAGCTGGGACGACGGATGGTTTTGCTTTTGAGACCTGCCAGGTTCCAGCCTTGTTACAACCTGCCTCAGATTGCTTCTTCTCCGGGCAGAGAGTGATGGGCCATTTGGAAAATGCAGTTGGATGGGAGAGATTCTGAGCTGAGCAATACAGGAGTTCTCGCACAGCACTGATAAAGAAGTTGATGGATAAAGACTAAATTGGATTTTTACCAAAAAAGACTCAGTGCTGAGCGTTTGGTGAGAGGGTTAGACTGGTTTAGAGGAGCTGCAGGGGCAGGGGGTGGGGTGGGGTGGGGGACCTGCAGGTTCCAGGCCTGGGAACCCTTGATCCCCTGCTCTGATCGTGATGGTCTTTACCTCAGCTTCCAGAATTGTAAAAAGGGAAAGGCACTTTCTAGATGATTAATTTTTCCCAGCCTAGGGGATGGACCCTAGAACCTCATTCGTGGCAGGCAAATATCTTAAATATCCTTTTAAAACAAACAAACAAACAAACAAAAGCCTTCAGATTTTTGAGAACAGGTCTCACTAAATTGCACAAATTGGCTGTGAATCTGTGATCCTTCCGTCTTCGTGTCCCGAGTGGCTGGCATTACGGGTCCGCACCACCACACGTGGCTCACAGGGCCTCCTCTGCTTCACTGGGGTAAGCACCGGAAAGCCTTTCAGACCAAAGCCAGAACACCGCGTGGCTGTGAGGGCCCCGCTGGGACAACATCCGCTGCTGTGGGAGGCAGGGACCCTGCGAGTCACAGGAGAAACAGTGCAGGGAGATAATAGGACCTAAGTAGGTCTCATTTCAGTTTTAAGAAGAAATAGGGCAGGCGATGTCAAGAGTGAGCCATCTATTCTTGTTTTCTAAGTCGGAATTTACTTTTTAGGGAAGAAAGCGGGCAGCTGGAGTCTTTCATCCTGTAAAAGGAGAAGTCAAGGTGTCAGCATAGTCGAGGCCCGAGCGAACAAACAAACGCTACATCCCGGAAAGGGTTTTGTGGATGGCTCAGATGTATGAGACGGCGATTTAGCAGGGGTGATGGCGCACACCTGTGGTCCCAGCACTCAGGAGGATGAAACAGAAAGGTGGCGAGGTCAGGGCCGCTGAACTCAAGGCCAGCCTGGTCTATTTTGAGAAACCCCGTCTCAAAACAACAAGCAAATAAGAAAACAAGAAAACGAGGGAGTTTAGAGGTCTGAGGTCTTTGGTGCCCGACTAACTGCACAGTGGTAGCCGAGTGGTACCCGAAAGCCTAGCATCTTAAGTCTTGGAGATGAGCTACTGGGATGGCGAGAGTGGAGAAATGACCCTGGCCCTCTGTTGGGGCAGCAGTGGCTGGCTCTGGTGCACATGTCCTTGTTTGAAGCCAAGTACTGTCTCCCAGACACTTGGGATGTGGCTATCCTGGCAACTGTGACCAAGCAGAGGAGGAGGCAGATCCTTGCCTGTGTGAAGTGGCAGCATTCTTGCTGTTCTGTCACCAGTCCTTCCAGTCACCCATGTCTCTGAATCTTAGGTCTGGCCTCCACATGCCTTACAGGTAGGAAATCAACCCTCCCCACCCCTGACTCTGAGATTGGGGACACCAGCATCCAGCCTCCACTGGCCTCCTTCCCGAGATGCTTTGCACACCCCCTCAATACAAGTGCTTTTCTCAGTGTTTGGTCACTCTGGGTGCCACATACCCAGACAACGTGTATCTCTGGTTTGTCATTCCCTACAGTCTGTAGAGGGTTGGCCACGTGCTTGTAGGTTATCAGGTATAAGTCCAACATGTATGCTCAGAGTGGGGACCGGACCTTCAAGTGTGAAAACAAGGATCCCTGGAGTCCCCTGAGTTCATGAAGAACAAAGTATGTAGAACTGACCTTGCTTATTGCGTTGAACAGATGGCTAAATTGGGCAGATAAGGAGAGTGGGGACCTGGGGACGGTAGAGTCTGTGATCATTATTTGATAAAATCTCAGTGATTTTTCAACAAGATGGAGAAGATGGACCATTCAGGAATACCTGCCCATTGTTGAATCTCCCAGTTAAGATGTTAAACTGCAAGATTTCGGTAGTGGTTGTCCATAGGACTCTGAGTCTTGCCTGTGTGTTTGTGGTATATGTGTGTGCATGTGTGCTTGTATGCACGCATGCACATGTGTGTTTGTGTGTGTCTGGTGTACACGTGTGTGGTATATGCATGTGCTTATGTGTGTACATATGTGTTGTGTATGTGTGTACATGTGTGTTGTATATGTGTATTCACATGTGTATAGCATATGTATTGCTTGTGTGTGCATATGTGCGTATGTTAATATGTGTGTGCTTGTATATGTGTGGTGTATGTGTGCATATGTTATATATATACATATACATATACACACATATATATGTGCACTTGTGTGTGTGATGTAGGTGTGTGATCTATAAAAGAAGAAGCATACTTTTAAATCGGTGGTCTTGCTAAAGCTGCAGGTGTCAGATTTTACTGTTAATACTAAACAAGAAAAATTAGCAAACATTTCAGATGTCAGAGCCAGAAAATACATTTCCTTGTGTTCCATTTGCCCCATTTCTTAAGATTATTTTCTCATGTGTGATGTATTGTGCTACACTTGGTCTCAGAAGCCAACCATGTGAGGACAGGAAGACGTCGATGAACCTTGGGGGACTGAGAAGAGTCTGAGCCCCCGTGCCTCATGAGACAGTCGAAGAGAGCCTCTTCCTCTGATCTTGGACTCCCATAATGCCCTCCCCCTTTCCTTCTGCAAATGCTGACTGTGTGACACCTATGCAGCAGCAGTACAGATGCTCTTAGCACCAAGTAAAAGTCCTTATCCTAGGACGGTAAGGGCCAGTTCTTCCTGGAACATGCACGGAGGGTGGGTGGCCAGGATCTACGGAATGAAGTCCCAGGATGACTAGTTACTCTGAGATGGGCAGCTGTGAGGTGAGGAGCTGAAGGGCTGGGCGTGGAGCTTGAGTCCTGTGCTAAGCAGTGGCATAGTCCAGACAGTCTCCGCCCGTCCAACCGTCAGATCCTCTGAGTGTTCTGTACCTAGGCCTTGACCTTTGACCTTTACCCAAGAGTCTTGCTAAGCTACCGTATGGAAGATTTCCATCCTTCATAGCTGGTCAGGTTCTCCCCCCCCCCCCCACACACACACCTCCTCAGTGTGTCCCTCACATCTGTAACCTCAGCACCTGGGGGTGGGGGAGTAGAGAGAAGAGGATCAGAAGTTCAAGGTCACCCTTGGCTGGGTTTAGACCCTGTATCGGAGGGTGCGGGAATGGGGGGAGGGGTGGGAGGAGGAGAAAAGAAGGGGAAAGAGGAAGCTGGAGTTCCGGCTGTAGCCTAACATGGGAAAAACAAGTCAGACTGCTGCCATGAGGGAAAAGAGGCCTCTTCGGACCTGGGCTCGATTGGAATGGAACAAGGAGATGTAGGTGGCTCAGCCACAGAGCAGGGTGGCAGTCGAGAGACAGGAAAGCAGTAAGAGGAACTATCAGGAGTGCGGGGGGGGGGTCACTACAGCAACCTGGCAGAATTCTTGACCCTCTTGCCTAGACTTCCGGAGTGCTGGGATTGCAGGTGTGAGGCACCACGCCCAGTTTGTGTAAGACTGGGAATCTAAGGCAGGACTTCACGCATGCGAGGCTAGCACTCTACCGACGGCTACGCCCTCGGTCCCTGTACTTAACAGTTGGTAGTGGAACATCACGTAGGATAGGAAGAGGGAAGGAAACCCTGTCAGCCATGGAGAAGGGACAGAGTCTGATGTGTGTGGAAGGAGCATTTCTCTTTGTTGGAAGCTGGGAACCACCCAAGGATGAAACCTGAGCTCACAGCTCACTGTACCGGAATGGGAGACAGAGGACATGGGAGAAAGGGCATGGGTGAGCTTGGTAGATGCCCTCGCCCACTCACCCCCAATCTGATAGGCTGTAGAGGTGGCAGCAATGAAGAGCTGCTGCCTTGGGGGGGGGGTGCTTCACCCACGAAGCTGGGAGGCTCAGAGGAGGGGCAGTGGCTGTTAAAGAAAATCAGTCGCGAGCCGCTCCCGTGCACGTGTGTAACAGACGTGGAGCTTGCCTGTCATGTGGGTCCCCCAACAACTGGAGCAGAGGCTGTCCCTAATCTGTTGCCTGCCCGTGGATCCTGCTCCCCTAGCCGGGCCACTTTGTTTAGTCCTGCAGTGACTTGACGTGCCAGGGTGGGGTGACAGCTGGGCTGGGGGGGGAGCCTCTCCTTCTCAAAGGAGAAGGGGAGGAGGGAATGGGGGTGGAGCTGTGTGAGGGGTACTGGGAAGGGAAGGCTGATATTAGGGTATAAAGTGACTAACTAAATAAAGTAATGGAAGAAAACTAAAGAGAATCAGAGCTGGTTAGTAGCCAAAGTAAGGTTAAAAAAGAAAAAAAGCACTTCTGACTTAGGGTCTATGGCTACAGGGGCAAAGAGACCTCACTAGACATCCCGGCTCTCTTTAGGACACAGTGTGGACTAGTGGGGATTCATAGGCAAGGAACCGGCTGGAGAAAGACCCTGGCTCTGGTCCTTGAGGCAGGAAGCTCAAGCAGAGACCACTGTGAAGACAAAAAGAGCTTACCAAGAGAGGCTGTGCCCAGGGCAGGAGGGCTTTCCCGGAAGCCTGTGTTATTGGAGAACATCGCTCACACACCTGGGCTTGGTCTTTGGAGGTAGACATGCATGCYGTCTGGGGATCATGAGTGTCCTTTTCAGAATGAGGCATGCGGCACATGAAAATGGGAGGTGTCACTGAGTGCCATGGCAGTGGCTTCTGGAGACATGCCAATACCACACTGGGNGTGTGACACCTATGCAGCAGCAGTACAGATGCTCTTAGCACCAAGTAAAAGTCCTTATCCTAGGACGGTAAGGGCCAGTTCTTCCTGGAACATGCACGGAGGGTGGGTGGCCAGGATCTACGGAATGAAGTCCCAGGATGACTAGTTACTCTGAGATGGGCAGCTGTGAGGTGAGGAGCTGAAGGGCTGGGCGTGGAGCTTGAGTCCTGTGCTAAGCAGTGGCATAGTCCAGACAGTCTCCGCCCGTCCAACCGTCAGATCCTCTGAGTGTTCTGTACCTAGGCCTTGACCTTTGACCTTTACCCAAGAGTCTTGCTAAGCTACCGTATGGAAGATTTCCATCCTTCATAGCTGGTCAGGTTCTCCCCCCCCCCCCCACACACACACCTCCTCAGTGTGTCCCTCACATCTGTAACCTCAGCACCTGGGGGTGGGGGAGTAGAGAGAAGAGGATCAGAAGTTCAAGGTCACCCTTGGCTGGGTTTAGACCCTGTATCGGAGGGTGCGGGAATGGGGGGAGGGGTGGGAGGAGGAGAAAAGAAGGGGAAAGAGGAAGCTGGAGTTCCGGCTGTAGCCTAACATGGGAAAAACAAGTCAGACTGCTGCCATGAGGGAAAAGAGGCCTCTTCGGACCTGGGCTCGATTGGAATGGAACAAGGAGATGTAGGTGGCTCAGCCACAGAGCAGGGTGGCAGTCGAGAGACAGGAAAGCAGTAAGAGGAACTATCAGGAGTGCGGGGGGGGGGTCACTACAGCAACCTGGCAGAATTCTTGACCCTCTTGCCTAGACTTCCGGAGTGCTGGGATTGCAGGTGTGAGGCACCACGCCCAGTTTGTGTAAGACTGGGAATCTAAGGCAGGACTTCACGCATGCGAGGCTAGCACTCTACCGACGGCTACGCCCTCGGTCCCTGTACTTAACAGTTGGTAGTGGAACATCACGTAGGATAGGAAGAGGGAAGGAAACCCTGTCAGCCATGGAGAAGGGACAGAGTCTGATGTGTGTGGAAGGAGCATTTCTCTTTGTTGGAAGCTGGGAACCACCCAAGGATGAAACCTGAGCTCACAGCTCACTGTACCGGAATGGGAGACAGAGGACATGGGAGAAAGGGCATGGGTGAGCTTGGTAGATGCCCTCGCCCACTCACCCCCAATCTGATAGGCTGTAGAGGTGGCAGCAATGAAGAGCTGCTGCCTTGGGGGGGGGGTGCTTCACCCACGAAGCTGGGAGGCTCAGAGGAGGGGCAGTGGCTGTTAAAGAAAATCAGTCGCGAGCCGCTCCCGTGCACGTGTGTAACAGACGTGGAGCTTGCCTGTCATGTGGGTCCCCCAACAACTGGAGCAGAGGCTGTCCCTAATCTGTTGCCTGCCCGTGGATCCTGCTCCCCTAGCCGGGCCACTTTGTTTAGTCCTGCAGTGACTTGACGTGCCAGGGTGGGGTGACAGCTGGGCTGGGGGGGGAGCCTCTCCTTCTCAAAGGAGAAGGGGAGGAGGGAATGGGGGTGGAGCTGTGTGAGGGGTACTGGGAAGGGAAGGCTGATATTAGGGTATAAAGTGACTAACTAAATAAAGTAATGGAAGAAAACTAAAGAGAATCAGAGCTGGTTAGTAGCCAAAGTAAGGTTAAAAAAGAAAAAAAGCACTTCTGACTTAGGGTCTATGGCTACAGGGGCAAAGAGACCTCACTAGACATCCCGGCTCTCTTTAGGACACAGTGTGGACTAGTGGGGATTCATAGGCAAGGAACCGGCTGGAGAAAGACCCTGGCTCTGGTCCTTGAGGCAGGAAGCTCAAGCAGAGACCACTGTGAAGACAAAAAGAGCTTACCAAGAGAGGCTGTGCCCAGGGCAGGAGGGCTTTCCCGGAAGCCTGTGTTATTGGAGAACATCGCTCACACACCTGGGCTTGGTCTTTGGAGGTAGACATGCATGCYGTCTGGGGATCATGAGTGTCCTTTTCAGAATGAGGCATGCGGCACATGAAAATGGGAGGTGTCACTGAGTGCCATGGCAGTGGCTTCTGGAGACATGCCAATACCACACTGGGAGGGGGGGAGGGGAGCAGCAGGGTCCTTGTGTATGTGCATTGGCCATGGAAAGGAGACACACTCGTATGACAACACTTGCATAATTTGAAAAGCCGTCCCGTGCTGGAGAGATGGCTCAGCAGGTAAAGGGACTATCATGCAAGCTCGAGTTTGTATGCCCAGAGGCCATGGAGTACTGGGTGTGGTAACACGTCTGTGATCCCAGCTCTCACACGGGAAGCTGAGAGGTGGAGACCCGAGGGCCAGCTAGCCTGGAGGATACAGTGGTAAACATGAAGCCATGTCTCAAAGAAAGCGGAAGGTGGGGGTCGGGATCCAAGGTTGCCGTCTGACCTTCCTTTGTGAGCTATGACGCAATGTGCCCTCACTCCTACACACAGGAGCATGCCCACCCTCAGGCCAACACAGACGGACAAAGAGAAAATGGAGAAGAAACAAAATATCCTAATGCTGGTTAGTTTTTGTCAACTTGACACCAGCTAGTTAGCTGGGAAAAGGAAACATCAGGGAAGGGATTGCCTCCATGGGATTGGTCTGTGGGACGCCTGGCTAAGGGCTGATGTGGGAGGACCCAGTCCACTGTGAGTGGTGCCACCCGACAGGTATTCCTGGTTGTACAAGAAAGCGGGCAGAACCAGTCCTCAGCCCCGCTCCTTCCTGGTCTCTGCTTCGGCTCCCACTCCCGGGCTCYTGCCTGGAGCTGCTGCCCTGGCTTCCYTCCACAGTGCTCAGTGCTAAGGAAGCTTAAGTCAAGTAAAGCCTTCCCTGCCTACATGGCGTTTCTCTCTTGGTGTTCTCTTCAGCAACAGAAAAGCAATCTAGGATGCTTGTAGTTTCATAGTTGAGGTTTGCATTTAAAAAGCTAATTTGTGGTTTTACCTTATAGAATTAACCGGTGGTGGGTTGTTGGTTTTTTTTTTTTTTAAATAGAGATTTAGAAAAATGAACATAAAAAGAAGGAACCCCAAATCACCCATAACCTTACTCCCTCTCACGATTACTGCTGATGTCATCCTGTTATCACCCCACATGTAGAGACAAAGTCCTGGTCATCTGCTGCTTGCTCCATCTGTATCTCCCCCAGGTTTTGTTTTTTAATATTACAAAACATGCTCTTACCCTAAGCCTTAATTCCTTATCAAGACCCTTTCAGGCCTTTTAGGAATCCTCTCCATGTGTGTATAAGGATTCCCACTATTCTATGAAGCTGTTGTTTATTTAAATAATCAATCATTGAATATGTGAGTTGTTTGTAGTTGTGGGAGTGTATTGTGTGCATGAGTGTGTGTGTGCATGCACATGTGGGTATGTGTGTGTATGAGTGTGAGGGTGTGCATGCACATGTATGTGTGTGCATGTGTGTGCACATGTGTGTACTGTGTGCACATGTGGGTGTGGGTGTGCATGAGTGTGAGTGTGTGCTTGCACATGTGGGTATGTGTGTGCATGTGTGTGTGCACATGTGTGTATGTATGAGCATGAGTACTCACATGTGCATGCACGTGAGCTCTTAAATGACACTGCAGTCTACAGCCTCCAAAATATGTATGCTTCTCTGAGATTGGTTTCTCTCTTTTTCATTCTTAAGAAAGATCCTTTCTTTCTTTCTTTCTTTCTTTCTTTCTNTTTTTTTTTTTTTAAATAGAGATTTAGAAAAATGAACATAAAAAGAAGGAACCCCAAATCACCCATAACCTTACTCCCTCTCACGATTACTGCTGATGTCATCCTGTTATCACCCCACATGTAGAGACAAAGTCCTGGTCATCTGCTGCTTGCTCCATCTGTATCTCCCCCAGGTTTTGTTTTTTAATATTACAAAACATGCTCTTACCCTAAGCCTTAATTCCTTATCAAGACCCTTTCAGGCCTTTTAGGAATCCTCTCCATGTGTGTATAAGGATTCCCACTATTCTATGAAGCTGTTGTTTATTTAAATAATCAATCATTGAATATGTGAGTTGTTTGTAGTTGTGGGAGTGTATTGTGTGCATGAGTGTGTGTGTGCATGCACATGTGGGTATGTGTGTGTATGAGTGTGAGGGTGTGCATGCACATGTATGTGTGTGCATGTGTGTGCACATGTGTGTACTGTGTGCACATGTGGGTGTGGGTGTGCATGAGTGTGAGTGTGTGCTTGCACATGTGGGTATGTGTGTGCATGTGTGTGTGCACATGTGTGTATGTATGAGCATGAGTACTCACATGTGCATGCACGTGAGCTCTTAAATGACACTGCAGTCTACAGCCTCCAAAATATGTATGCTTCTCTGAGATTGGTTTCTCTCTTTTTCATTCTTAAGAAAGATCCTTTCTTTCTTTCTTTCTTTCTTTCTTTCTCTCTTTCTTTCTCTCTCTCTCTCTTTCTTTCTTTCTTCCTTTCTTTCTTCCTTTCTTTCTTTCACCTGTATGCGTGTCTGTACGCCATGTGTGTGCAGGTGTCCACTGGAGCCAGACCCCATGGAGCCTGAGTTGTGAGCTAAGTGATGTGGGTGCTGAGAGCTGAACCTTGGTTCTTCCTCTGCGAGAGCAGCAAGTACTCTTAGCTGATGAGCCATCTTTTCAGTCTCTGTATTTGTTTCTTAGTCTTGGCTGGACCAAAGAGGATGGGAAATGGACATCTTCGATGCAGTCTTATCTCTGGCATCATGGCTTGGGGTGCAGCACCGCCTTTGGTAATTATTATTCCTCTCTCAGCATAAAACAGTGGGCCTGAGCAGCGCCAACACTTAGCCTAAACCTCAGAACCTGGGACAGATGGGAGAAGCCCACAGAGCCACCTGTACGTCCCTGCTAATCTTCCTGCCCTGGACTTCCTGTCTAGCTGGGTAGCCAATGAAAGGTGGTAGGACCCTCTGCTAGAGTCCCTGACTGGGAATTAGCACYGAATCAAAATTAAATCAAATGCTTTGCCCCTTGGATACTTAATAAATTTTCATTTGCATTTCTTTGTTGGTAAGGTTGGGCTAGGAATATGGCTTAGCAGTAGAACATTTGCTGAGCATGCACGAGGCCCTTGGGTTCCATTCCCAGCACTGAAAAATAAAAGTTAAATGTATTTAGATGTTTAATGAGCCCTTCTGTTTTTGTGAATGGACTTGTCATAGCTCTTGCCTATTTTTATGAATGTACAGCTCTCTCTCCTGCTAATTTGTGAACTGCGTTAGATGCACGTGGCCCCTGTCCCATGCTGGTGGTAAATGTGCCTCCTGTTCTTATTCCTGCTTTTTTAGTTTTCTGTTCTTTTTCAACACAGGAGATTCTTCATTTTCATGATCAGATTTTCATCTTCATGTTTCCTGCCCCTAGCCATTTGCCTAGGAATCCCCTCAATACTCTATGCCCTTATAATTAACCTTGTTAGATCCTATTTGGGGGGGGGTTCTTAATGGTTTCAATTTAATATTTCACTTTAACACATGTAGAATTTTGTGTGCATGTGTTATGTGTGTTATATATGGGGGAGGGGAGGGCATGTGCGCATACACAGAGGCCAGAGCTGATGTTAGTATCTTCATCAGTCATCCTCTGCCTCATATATTCTGGGTCAGAGTCCCTCACTGAAGCCAGAGCCCTCTGATGAAGCAGGTTGGCCAGCGAGCTCTATGAACCCTCCTGTGTTTGCCACTTCGCCATGCTTTGTGTAGAGTCCAGGGGTCCCAACTCAGGTTCTCACAGTGAGCAGCAACCACTTCACCCATCAGCTCCCAGAACTGTTAATGAAATGACGTTTTCTCAATTATCATTTTTAAGAACAGGTAATCCAAGGTCCCAATACCATGTATTAAATAACTTCCTTCTCCACCTACCTTATAGTTGGTCAGGCTGACACTCTTTGAACTCTTGTCTTGCTACTAATGTTGGCCTGACCTCATATTGTACTTCAGTGTCTGGTACAGGAATTCTGTGGCCATACAATAAGCATCTAGAAAGTTCTTGTCTAAAAGCACTGACTCTTTACCAGAGCTAAAAACACAATAGAAATCAGTATATATTTTCATTTTGCATCTGTGACTTTTCTATAAAGTTTGGGTCCAAGATGGTTTGATGCTTGGCCCAGAGAGTGGCACTATTACAAGGTATAGCCTTGTTGCAGTAGGTGTGGCTCTGTTGGAGGAGGTGTGCCACTGTGGGGGTGGGTTTTAAGTCCCTTGTCCTAGATGCCTGGAAGCCAGTCTTCTCCTAGCTGTCTTCGGAACAAGAGGGGGAACACTCAGCTCCTCCAGCCCCCCATCTGCCTGGACACTGCCATGCTCCCGCCTTGATGATAATGGACTGAACCTCTGAACCTGTAAGCCAGCCCCAACGAAATGTTGTCCTATAAGAGCTGCCTTGGCCATGGTGTCTGTTCGCAGCAGTAGAACACTGACTAAGACAATAGAGATGTAGCTCAGTGGTGCAGTACTTGTGTAGCACAGGGAAGGCTCAGTATTTGATCTGAATCTTCTCAGGTATATGTGTGTCTGTGGGCACTTTGGGTCAGATTCAGCCTCAAATCTGCAGGTAGACATTTTAGACATTCAAAGAGTTTCCATCAAAGTTTGCAGGGACATAAACTGTCACCTTTTACTGTGTCAATGTCCTAGGAAGTTTCCAACATATGCCCCAAGCCCATGGTCACCTTGGATTTCAGATGGCAGCATTGTAATCACACCACTGGCATCCTGATCGAGATGGTGGCATAGTAATCACAGTGGCAGCATCGTGATTGTGACAGCAGCGTGGCAGTCACAAGAGTGATCAATAGTGACAGTGGCGTGRCGGTTATGGTCACAACAGCAACCCATGACAGTGGCGTTGGCATCATGACAGTGGTGTCACAATTGTGACAGTGATTGTGATAGTAGCATCATAATCAGCACAGGGGCATTAGCGAGGCTCCTGAGTGTGTACAGCGCCATAACAGTGACAAGGCAGATCACGTATTCACAGCCAAGCTTAGTTAACCCTGTCTTGGAATAAAGAATAAGGAAAGGCCGGGATGTAGCTTGGAGGGCCAGTGGAGCACACAGGAAGCGCCAGTCCTCAGCACTGCAAAAAATAAGCGAGACCTTGTGGGGAGCAGTTCAAGAATCGGCACCGGGCGATTTTGAGACTCTGTGCCTGCACTTGAAAGAGCGCTGAATTGTACTGGAATTGATTTTTTTGTTTGATATTTGAAACTGTATCTTTCTCTGTAGTCCAGGCAGGCTTAGAACTCAGAATAATTCTTCCTTGGGGCCCCAAGTGCCGGGTCTACTGGCGTGTACCACCATGTCCAGCTTAAGATCTATTTTTGAGGCTGAAGATTCTCTAAGGCTGAAGTCCATTAGCTAATATTCTGGTGCATCTCTGGCCCTGAGAGTCCTTTCCATACGCATTCTATTGAGAGTGAGTTTGCCGCGTTAATTAGCCAGTAGTGTTTTCTCTTTGCTGCAGTGTGAATGAGCAGCTGCTATACGCACTCCTCGGCCCCAGAGGTATTTTCTCACTAGCTGGTGCTATGTGTAGAAAACCTTGATCTGTGCATGTAATATTCTCAGAATCAGAGGCCCAGTTTAACATTCTTACTAATTCTAGTAGTTTACTGTGCGGGTCTTTGGGTTTCCATGTAGACAGTCATTTGATGTGCAGCTAACGATGCCTTTTCCTCTTATTGCCCCGTGTTGTCAACCCCTTTTCCCCATGGACTAAATGCTCTGATCCACTTTGAGAATGGGACGAAGCAGAGGTTGAAGCACATTCTCAACTGTCTCCTGAGTGTGAGCAAGACTGCTGATGATGACTGTGTGGATGCTAGGTATTCTTTGTGACAGCTGTGGTGTGTCCCAGAGGTGTCCCCTGGGTCACTTGCTAAGAGGGTTTTGTCCTGGATCAGAAATTAGTAGTGACATTTGCTTAACCCCTTATCTGTATTCTGAAGAGTTGCAAACAGGCAGGCTTCATTTCCTTGGGTAGACCAGTAGACCAGACATACTTTAGACCCACCAATGTATAGGGTTGTGGATGTCTTGAAGATCATTCTCAACTGTCTAGGAGCGGTGAAGAGACATCCAAGATACCTACCTGAAGCTTTACATTTATCTTCTCCACTTGGTCTCTAGTCTGCGGGAATCCAGCTGGTGTGTATTTATCGCTGTCCTTGGTACCAGTGTCAGGGACGGGGAAGAAAAAAGAAATCATAGTGGGAATTTGGAAGTGGAGTGACAAAGAAGCATCAGGTCCCACTTGCACTAGTTAGGAGGCCAGGAATGTGAGGAGGCGTTTCATCTCATTTTCTAGATGAGGTTAGTAGCATGCTCACCTCAAGGAGGAACTGAATTACAACACCACAGACATTTCAATTGCGGGCCATAAAGAGCTTGTCAGGCGCTAATTGCCGCCTTGCAGAGCTGCACATTACAAACCTCATGATTATGCCAGCTGCTGCCTGCCTGGCGGAGCCATGCACTGTGCAGGAAAGGTGTGCCTGGATGGGGTGCACGGGTTCCATTTGTTTATCCGGAGATCAGACCTGGGCTCTAAGTAGGTGTGTGGAGTGGAAGGCAGTGTGAGAGAGCTGTGGTGCCCCTGGGAGGGTAGCAGGTGTTCTGGCTGGAAACAGGTTGTCTATAGCAGTTTAGTTGAGAGCAGCGTGATCAAGGTAAGAACGAGATGCCAAGGGGAGAGCTGTCAAAAAAACGACAACAAAAAGGAGTGGTCTCTATCAGTAGGTCCTCATGCATTGCTAATGTCACCGCACTGCTGATTCAAGAGACCTTCCTCATCTGCCCCACTGTGTGCCAGCAACTGGTGTAATCAGTGAGGATTCCGAGGTAGGCTTGTGGGAATAAGACAGAGAACCTTTCCACGGAGAGCATTTGTGGCGGATCAGGAGACAATAGGTGCACAAAATAACATCATCTTAACCTAGGTAGAGCTAGTCAGGAAGCACAGCACACTTACCAGAGCACTGGGCATCAGAAAGGGTTGGATTCCAGATTTTCCTGGGTTTTGGTCTATTTACTTACATGGAATGAGATACTTTGTGGGGGGGACCCAAGTCTAGACATGATATCAATGTGTGCTTTCTATATCCCTGATACACATATGCTAGAGATAATTTTACACGACATTTTAGGTAATTTCATTCATGGAACCAAGTTGTGAACAGCAAAGCATTGGGTAATAAGATGGCATCTGTCACTCTCGGTCACTGTGGGAGCGTCTGTGGCCGTGTGGCGTTGCCCTAATTCCAGGTTCTGGATTCTCAGGTTTTGGAGCACTTGGGATTTGGAGTGTTTGGATTAGGGAGGCTCAAACTGAACCAGAACCAGCTGTAAGGGAGTGTCGGGAGTGCGTGATCACAGTGTGCGGTGGGGTACTCCAGAAGGCTGCAGTGGCCTCGGAGCTGGAGCTGGGGGGAGGCTGGCGAGAGGAGATGAGAGCTTTGCCAGGGCTGAGGACAGAAGGAAGCCTGTGGGACTGAGAAGAACCAAGTCAGAGAGTGGGTAGGGTCCTCAGGACTATGTGGTAGAAGGCATTGGAGGACTTGGAGCAGGACCTGTGTCACAGGGCCACTTTCCAGTATGTTTTTAGACAGGTTTTTTGGTTCATTTTCATGTGTATATGTGTATGTGTATGTACGTGTATGTGTATATGAAATATGATATCATATATATATATATGATACCAAGAGAGATTGAGAGTATAGCTAACCACTGCTAGACAAAAACCACCCACACAGAAAAAAAATGTTGAAACATTAGCAACCTGTTCAAGTCCCCATAAGACTCAGGGAGCCAGTCTAAGGGGCCCTCGAGCTGTTCAAAGCACAAAGCCAATGAGCAAGATGATTTGTCTTCCACAGCTGTTGTCTGGGTCAAGTCTGCAGCTGCTGGGGCTGGCCAGCACACTCTTCTCTGGTAAAGAGCCTGGGTCTGGAAGCAGGCGTGAGGCCAGCTGATCTGCAGCTACCACAGATGGGGGACTTGAGTGGTCTGCACTCTGAGAACAGATAGAGCTCTAGTCCTCTGGGTCACATGGGAAGGCCATTCCCTTGGTGATGGATGTTGGCCGGCTTATAGGCTCACGAGGCAGGATATGGCAGTATGAGGACATACGCAGTGTGAATGGCTGTCTCTGAGACCACTGTCCATCTGGAATTCTTTCCCTATGTCAGAAGGGAAGGTGTTTTCCCAGAGTGCCCAGCTACCTCTGTACCCTGCATTTATCCTGCCAGAGTGTGAATGTTTGTGTCTGAACACAGCTCTCCAGATAAGTTTGGCCTTGTGTCTCTCTGGTTGTGTGTAAGTTTATGTGTGTGCGTGCATTTGTGTGTACATGCAAATGGAGGTCAGAGCTCATTGTTCTGCATTTTACTGCTTTGGGACACGGTCTTTTACTGAATCTGGAGAGAACAGATTTGGCTAGGTTGGCTGGTCATCAAAGGCTCTCCCTGTCCCCTCACTTGGCAACAGGATCACAGGTGCATAGCTCCAGGTTCATCTGGAGGCTAAAGTTAGGTCTTCATGGTTATACAGTGAACATATTATTGACTTAGAAATCTCTCCAACCCCTCTGTGGAACCTCTGTCAATAGTGTGATTACACTACAGTTAAGCTGTCATGGTGGCTGCTATAACTGACTGAACTAAATGTATTAAAAATGTATTTCTTAATGGAGACTGGTAGAGATCCCTGGGGTTCAGTGGACATCCAGTCTAGTCTGATCAGCTAGCCCTAAGTCTCAGTGAGAGACCCTGTCTTGGAAAGGCAAGGTAGAGGACTCCTGTGGAAGAACAGCCATGGTTGACCTCTGGCCTACAAATGTGAATGCACATGTGTGTGAATTCACATGATCACGCCCCCCTACACACACACCACAGATATATTTATCTCTCAGATAATTACCTAGCTGGTCCTGGCTAATGAGCCATCTCTCCTCCACAGAGTCCTTCAAGGATCCACGTTCCTCACCTCTTGTGTCATACAGCTTGGCCTCATAGACATGAGCGCAATAGTGTCTTTGCCACATCTGTATTATTATCTACCAGAAATTGAAGAGGGTAAAATAAGTTGCAGAAATTGAGAGCAAGCTGCTTGTATTAAAGCTGAAGCTGGATCAGGAATGGTTTGCACTACTGCCATTCAGTTGCATTGCTAAGAGCCTCGTCACATAGCCAAATGTAGCTGCAAGGGAAGCTGGTAAAATTTGATCTCTTGATAGATGCTCTGACCTTAAAATGAGTGGTATGAAATATTTGTTTACTACTGCTACTATAAAAGATAACCACGATCTTAGTGGCTTAAAACTCACGCAAATGTGTTATCTTACTTTCGAGAGGTCAGGAGTCTAAAATGGTCTAATTGAGCTCCACTCAATATGTTGAAGGTCTGATGGCTTCCAGAGGCTCTGCAGGGACTGATCCTTTCCCATTTCCACGCGTCCACCTACCAGGCACCAGCCCTCAGCGTCTCCCAAGTAGGCTCTCCCAACAATAGAATGGAAATGGAAATGGACAAGGAGAAGGCCCCACCTGCCCTTATGTGGTACACCTCATGGGCATGCTTGGCCACCGAAGTCTTAGGCCCTAAGAGAAATGGCTTCTGGCCATGTGGATGGGTTTAAGCAATGTGTAACCTGAGGCAACTTTGTAGGCCCAGGGGGCAGATGGCTTTCTACACATCCACCAGCCAGTGTGCCCTCTCTGTGTTCCAAGCTCATAGGTATCCTGATACTTAAGAAAAGAATTGCAAAGAGAAATTAACCAATTGCCCTTATCCTTCCCTGAAGCGTGGCAAAGGAACATGTGACAAAGCAGCTCAAGTAGCTGCAAGGCTGGAGGAGCAAGCGGCTCCCTTGTTAAAGTTTATAAACCTCTGCTCCCTCCCTGGAAGATTGATGTGGGCTACATGGATGGGGTGTGAGGTGACGGATGGGCCCCAGCCAAGGCTCCATCCTTAAAAAGACCATTACCATTTATCTCATCCTCAACGGGGCTTCTTGTGACCTTCAGAGACAGCGCCTGCAGCATCAGCACCCACGGACAGACGGGATGGCTGACCAGCACTTCATGGCAAAGTCAAAGCGGGGCTGGCGATTCCTCCAGGGTTTTCACGCTCACTTTGCCTCCATTAACCCAGGCTCTTCAGGGCTGGCCTTGTATTACAGCGTTTATTTTTGTAGAACTAAGGTTCTTGCATGCCAATGCCCAAAGTGTTTACTTTGAGAAGACTTGTATTTATTTATATAAGCTTTTCTTCTTGAGTTTTGTTCATGTGTTTTTGGTTTGGTTTTGTTTTTTGGTAGGCGTGTGTGCTCTTCTATGTGAAGGCCAGAGACAACCTCAGGTATCATTCCTCAGGCCCAGCCATTTTCCTGACTCTCTCCCTCCCTCCCTCCCTCCCTCCCTCCCTCCCTC
>BDUI01016729.1:3804-15721 GCA_002335545.1 Apodemus speciosus
CTGACTCTTGTACAAGAGGAGGTCAGAGATGGACGCCAGGTCTTTTATTGCTCACCATTACATTTTGAAACAATGTCTCTTATTTAAACCTGAAGCTCATGCATTCATCTAGCCTAGCAGACCAACAAACTCCAGGGATCCACCCTGTTTTGCTCCTCACCCCACCCCCCAACACAGGAGCTACACACACACACAGCTACACACAACCTTGTATATTTGCTAACTGGGGAGCTGAGCCGAGGCCACACACTCACAGAGCAGGCGCCAACTGAGCCATCTCCCCAGCTCTGTCCATCCTTGTTCCTAAGGAACGGAGCTGTGAGGACAGAGCTAGATCTTCACACGGAGCCAGAGCTGGGGATTAGCATTTCAGGAGCGCCATTCTCAGGTCACGCCTCACAAGCTGAGAGCTGAAAATGGATTTAGATAGCATCATCACAGGACCAAGCACTTTGAAAAGAAGTCTGGAAAGAAATGATGAGTGGCCAAAGACTTGAGAGGTAAAACTTGGGGACCTTCAGGAACCCAGAGTACATCTAATCGATTTTCAGAGGAGCCGTGGTATGGGACCGGATGAAAAGGAAGGTAATGCCTTGTCTTTCCTTTACTCCATCCTGCCGGGGATGTCCACTCCCCCACAGCAGGCTGCTGTGGTGGAAGGATCCGCTCTGGTGCCCGTGATTACCACATACACTTCTTACTCTGCAAAGAAGACTCAGTTGTATCCCTAATCCGTATTAGTACATCCGACGTTGCTGTTTGATTGAATCCCTGGAGATCCCAGAACTTTGAATGAAAGCTGATGTTTAATCACTAACCCACAGATCTTACTGCCCAACCATCGTTTTCAAGAAAGGCTAAAGAAACAGCCACCCACCTGTCCTCCTCCCATCCCAGGCTCAGACGCCAGAGGCAGGCAGTTTCTTTGAAGACTATATACCTTGACYTGACATCCAAGTCGGCTTGAGTCTTCAAAGTCTCTCCTGCCAGCTTCGTGATGCATTTACTAGTGCAGATGATCAGCCAACCGAGGGCTCCAATTCTACTCTGCAGGAGGCAGCTTACTTTCTTTCGAAAGGTAAGCCAGGCTCAGGTTCCTAAAAAACGACTCTGCTCACACCCGGCTTCCCACGCTTTCAGAAACCACCACTGAGAACTTCTGTCCTCTCTTTGTTTACCCTCAAGCCTATTAAGAGTCAAGCCTTGAGTACACTGTGGACTTAAATTTAAAACTGGGGCAGATTCAAGCTGCTGAGCCTCAAAACCACTGTGGTACCTTCCGGCAGGCARAGCCGTGCCCTCTGCAGTGGCTCTTGGCTGTGTCAACCTGACTGAGCTAGAATTCCCAGGTTTTTTTCAATCAAACACTAATCTGAGTGTTGCTGTGATAGGATTTGGCAGATTCCAGTTAAGTCCTTGCCCGGTTGACTTTAATTAWGAAAGCTCATCCCGACAGCCTGTGTGGGCGTGGCTAAATCAGCAGGAAGTCTCACCAGCTTAGYCAAGGCTTCTCCTGAGAGGAAAAAATCCACGATGAGCATGTTGGTGCACGCCTGTCGTCAGCACTGGGAATTCTGAATCAGAAAGATAGCCGCCTGAACCACAATATGAATTCCGGGCCCTGTCTTGAAAAATCAAAAAATCAATTAATTAATTCGTTTATGGACGCAGAAAGTTGTGTGCGGGCCAGAGTTGCAGCCCGCTCTGTGGAGCTGTCCTTTCCCACCATTCCTTCTTCTGCAATTAAATCCTGATACCTATTCCTAGCCCAAGAGACACAAACTCGCTGTAAATGCTGATACCCGCCCCTGGCACACCACATATATTACCCACTGGGAATGTCCTTCTGGGGGGGGGGGGTCCCTTGATCAGGACTGCCCTGTTCCCCTCTCACATATCCGTCACAAAGATGGTGTTTCTTGCCAGAAGACTGAATCTCAAAGCAAGGATAGATTTTTCTTTTTTTATTGTTCTGTGAAGGTGCTTATATGATCTCCACTAAGACTACGAATGTTAAGTTCTACTTAATTATGTATGTTTTTACTGAAAAGAATTAGATAACTTGAGATTGCTATGCCGAGGCTAACTTATGAAAAGGCCCCGTTTCCAAATGAACTACCTTCCTACGTCTCGTGGGTATGATCTCACATGTGCAWGCTTTAGAAGAGTGTGTCCATAAGTTAATTTACACGTTAAGGRGACAACTTGAGGAAGGATGTGATTATTCTGTCTTACAGTTCAAGGGTACATACAGTCCGTCACGATGGAGAGTCTGGCAGCAGAGGTGGCTGGTCCAGAGGCTTCCAGACAGGAAGCAGAGAGATGGCCGGTGGCGTTGAGCTTACCTTCTCCTTCTTACTCAGCCTGGGACCTCAGATCTTCTACTTAGGTTGCTGTTGCTCCGATCAGCAGCAGCCATTACCAAGAGCAACTGGGGAAGAAAGGGGCTCGTTCCGTTTACATTTCCAATGTCACAGGACAGGAATTTAAGCAAGAACTTGGAGGTGGGCACTAAATCAGAGACCATGGAGGAACGCTGCTTAATGGTCTTGCTCTCCATAGCTTGCTCAGTTTGCTTTCTTATACAACCCAGAACCGGAACCGTCTGCCCAAGAGTAGCATTGCCACAGCCAGCTGGGACCTCCCCCCACACGCTTGCCTGCAGGCCAATCTAATGGAGGCAGCTYCTTGATTGAGGGTCTCTCTTCCCGGAGGATGCTGCTTTGTGCTAAGCTGATAAAAGCCAACCGGCTCAACCGCCTGTGGGACAGTGCCCCCCACAGGTGGGTCTTCTCAACTTAATTAACCTAAACTAGAAACTCCCTCACAGAGAGGACCAGAAGTTTGTAATCATGGCTATTCTAAATCCTATCAAATTGTCAACCAAGATCAATATTACCATGTCTTCACACAGGGATGATATTTTGGCACATTAGCTTTTGGGTTTTGTTGTGGATGGCCCTGGACTTGTATTTTGATGCTACTTCCACTCCTCAGAGGGGCTGCAGATGAGGAGTTGCCTTGTGAACCTTCTCCCAACCTTAACTTTTCAAATAAAGGCTTGAGCCAATGATTGGGCAGGAGGAAGGGGGAGGAGCTGAGGGTTTGGGGGAGGAGAAAAGGATCTATGGAGGAAGTGGGAGGACCTACGGAGGATGATGGGAGGATGGCGAGAAGCTCGTGGCCTGGAGAAACTGCAAGTTATATGTGATAATATAGATGGGAATAGAGTAGTGTAGTGGGAGATCTGCCCAATCTAGGCATATAGCTTGTATTGTTATTGATTGAGATTTCTTTTACCAGATAATTAGGTTGGAAAAATATAGCAACAGGGTTATTCCGCCCTTGTCCATACAACGGTTTGGCTGAGGATTTACACCAGCACTCAAAGTGAATTTTATTTAAAAAAAAAAAAAATTAAAAGCCAGCATTGAGTACAAATAAAAAGAGAAGGAAAGTAACAAGACAGAAATGAAAGATTCGGGTTCCTGGTGTGGTTTTTGTAGAGTCATGTATGGCCGGCCTCCTGGGAGAGCTGGCCTGCAGGCCACTGGCCAGGCCCAGCAAAAGCGATGCTCTTTACCACAAGGCTCTGAGTAAAATGTTTAAGTACCTTGTAAGGGCATGGAAGGTCAGCGTGGACACTGGAGCAGGAAGGACCAAACCAGAACAATCTGTGAGTGGTGACCTCAAATTACAACTTCTCTTAGATGCTGACAGGAGGAACCCAACATCCCTCCTCAAATGCTATCCCTAGGTGTCTCTCAGGCTGTGTGGAATATCCAAATTGTCCGTTCTCATTTGTTTACCCCAAAGACAGACGACATCCCTAAACCCAGCATCTGCCCTAATAACCCTTCCCTCTGCCCCTCCCCTCTCTGCCCCTCCCCCCTGCCCCTCTCCTCCCCAGTGCCTCCCCACTCTGTTCCTTCCCACTCTGCCCCTCCCCCCTCTTCTCCTCCTGTCCTCAGCCCCTCCTCTGCATCTCCCCTTCCCTGCCCCTCCCCTCTCTCCTTTCCCCCCTCTGCCCCTCCCCTTTCCCCTTCTTCTCCCCTCCTTTCTTCACTCCGATCCTTTATTCCTTCCTGGTTCCTTCAGGCTGCTGTGTACATGATACATTTGGACCGGCTCTGATCCAGGCACAAACTCATCTATCACCCTCTCTTAGAACTGTTTACAACCAGCTGTTGAACAGTGTTTACTGCTCACGTTTTCTGTCTTTAGAAAGACCATGAGAATAAGGCCATTGGGGACAAAATTCGGAGAGCCACTTCTGTTCTGGAAAACCATTTTTATTATCTGTACAATATATGAGTTATGCTGTTATTATGATGGTTCCTTTCCACAGTAAAATGCCACCATCCTCATTGTGTAGCTAAACTGGGGTCATTAACGGTACAGGAATTAACTTGGTTTCAAGTACAGAAGAGACAAACTTTAAAACARCACTGACACCAGGTAGTCAATGAGAAGCACTATGACCAAAATGAATCCCCGGTGTTCTGTGCACTGTTTTCACTCCCCTGTGATGTAATTTCTGCAGCCGTGCAAGTTTTTCTTCATATCTTCTGTCCGGGCCTGTGGGAACCTCCTGCTCTAGCTTCTTCCCCTCTGGAAAGCACTGCCCCTGTTCAATCCTCCCTTCCACAGTCTTCATGTGATTTCCACGCAAACAACATTCTAGGCGGTCTTGTTTCTGGGCCTTCCCAGAACCTATCACAGGCATGCATCCTGCTTTGACTTACAGATGCAATCTCCCAGAGGCTGCGGTATGAAATGTGGGGCTCCCCATTTGGGAAGCTCTGGAAATTTTAAAAGATGGGATCTCCCTGGAGGAGATGGGCCTTCAAGGATGGACCCTGGTGACTCCTTCCTGCCTCGCTCTGTTTCCTGTTTACCATGGCGGAGGCTGCATAGACCAGGCCTCCTCTGCCATGATGGACCATTGCCTCTGAGACCAAGTAACACAATAAGTAAGTCCTTCAGTAAGGTACTTGATCACAGCATCGACGGAAGTGGCTGGTTTCCAATTTCTAATAACTAATGACAAAATTTGTTATTTAATAAAACTGTACTACCAAGCCACAAAAAGATGATGGAAATGGAAATGTGTTTTTCTGAGCAAACACAGCCAACCAAGAAAGGTTGCAAACTGTATGGCTCCAATTGTATGACTTTCTGAAAAATGCAAAAGTATCTGGAAGGTAGAGGCAGAAGGTTCAGAAACTTCAAGGTCATCCTCAGATGCAAACTGAGTTCAAAGCCAACTCAGGTGGATGCTTTTTATTAGAGAGAAACAGACAGACAGATGGACAGACGGACGGACAATGGATGGATGGACAGACGAATGGATGGATGGATGGATGGATGGAAAATGCCAATGGATAGCAGAAACCTTGGGGAAGGAAAGAGGAGAGCAGTTAGATGGGGCATTATGAAAACAGAGCACATGTTTTGTGTGGTACAGTCTGCAGGATGCCACACAATCTGCTGGGTTGGACAAAGCATTCAAACCAGTCACAAAAAGTGACCCTAAGGAAAACCGTAGTGAGAGTTTCAGTCTCCTTAAAAGCCCGGTGATGTTATGTAAACACAATTCTGCTTTAATCCCAGGTGTGGGATATGAGGCTGCTTCAGATTAGCCACACCAGCAGACTATTTGCCTCACGAGTGCTCTGGCAGAGGCTTGATGAGCTAGCTGCAGATAGTTTAATTCTGAGAAGTCTGGAGAGGGTACAGATGTCAGAGCCCCAGGAGGGGCAAGCGCCCCTCTGAAGAAGAGAGGCGGCTGCTCCCTTGTTGCTGTCCCGGCGGCCGCTGCTGGCTCTTCCTGCTGCAGCCTCTATTATTACTGGTTTCCTGGAGAAGACRGAACATGCCCCAAGGAACAAGGTCCCCACTCAGCAGGACAAAGCATACAGAGGACCACACCCTGTTCCCCTCTGATCTTCATTCTCTCCTACCTAGTGTTGGGGGGATTAGAAAGGATTAGGGTAGATAAGGTTGGAAGGGAAGTAGAGATAAATGAACCCAATAAAATAGATTAATACATATATACATACACATATACATATGACACCAACATTCTTAGCTAGAATTTCTGTTGCTGGGATAGAAACCATAGCCAAAAGCAACTAGAGAGGAAACGGTTTATTTCATCTTGCAGGTGACAGTGCATCTTCAAGAAAAGGTGGTGCAAGAATTCAAAACCAGAGCCTAGAGGCAGGAGCCGAAGCAGGGGCTTGCTGCCCATGGATTGCTCAGCCTGCTTTCTTATACAACTCGGGACCACCTCTCTGGTGAGGCACCACCCACAGTGAGATGGATCCTCCCCCATTTATTAATCAAGAAAATGCCCCCACGGCCATGCTCATAAGCCAATCTGATGGGGACATTTACTCAGTGGAGGTTCCCTCCCTTCGGATGACTCTGGTGTATGTAAAGTTGACAAAAATCTAACCAAGATGTCATGTACCAATATTAGGTCATCAGTTGTAATCGGTACGATATGACAGTGCAAGATTTAATAAGGGAAACTCAGGCAGAATGGGGGGAATCTATGGAAGCTAGATGTGTTCACTTTTCTGTATGCCTGAAACTGCTTTAAAAAAAAAAAAAAAAAACTAATTTTAAAAATGGCGAATGACCTCAGCGGGCCGTCCAGCACGGTCTCTCAGACTACTTGGTTCTATTAAAGGGAGGTTTAGCAGTGAAGGTGAAGGTGAAGGTAGCTAGACGGGACCTTGAGGAGGTACAGGAATCTGGGCTGGACCTGGAAAATGTGAGGGGAAAGAGGGTAGGGCCTGGAGAGGATGGCGGGATCTAGACTGGGCGTGGAGAAGGCGGGGCTTCTAGACTAGACACAGAGATCAGAAGGCAAGGGAGAGCAGACTTGGAGGAGGTGAGGGAAGAGAGCCTGGGCATAGAGAACGCAAAGGGAGGGAGAGAGAACTTGTGGAAGGGGAGGGGAGGGAGAGTGGACATGGAGAAGGTGAGGCATTTAGACCGGATCCCAGTGCTCGTGACCTAAACGGGTTTTCCACAGCTGGCTAGTTTTTTATTCAAATCGTACCTGCCTTCCTGTTGGTTTCTTTATCCAGCAGTATTTACCAATTCTCCATGCCTTTCCCTATTTTTCAGCACCATCCAATCATTTTCTTGTCTGCTTCGCTAATTAGCCATTGACTCCTAAAAACACGGTTCATCTTCAATAAACGCCCTTACTAAGTAAGTAGTCAATTGTGAAGACTGGCGTCCTGGAATTTATGGCGTCATTAAAACTCCAGCCTCCCCTTGCATAGTCACATCCAGGTCCCATATATCAGGAGGATGATCTGTAGAGGCAGGAGGAGGTACCCTGTTCTATTTGCCCAGCCGTTGAGTTCAGCCCTAGGCCAGTGAGCCCAACTCCCCAGGACCATGGGCTGTCACAGCCAGATTGATGCTCTAATTACTTGCCTTTCTTTTGCAACCCCTACAATTTAGTGGCCATAGCATTTTCTTCAGCTCCATGTCCTTTTTCAAATTGACTGCCATGCCATTAGTTTTGTTCAACCTGCTTCTTCCTAGGAAGGGAGCTTTGCAAAGGTATCTATCGATCCGCTCTCGCTTAATAAACACACGGAATGCTCGTCTTCAATTGTCTTCTATACGTGAAGCCGTGCTTTGTTCTCATCCAGAAAGCCTTTACGCATACCTAGATTAATCACTGACAGAAAGCCACCTGGTTCAGCATCCTGAACGCTCCTCTCTGAAGCCCTCCACAGAGAAAAGTGGTGCAGTGGATGTGCTGAGGTAGCATCCTAAAGGGCAAAGGTAGACACCTCGCTCACTATCATGCTCATGTCTCTTGAATGATGACAAGAATACATTATGTGCGGCAGTGAAGACGTGTTTGTGGATACAATGCCTGGGCTTTCAACACACTCTCTGTCTTGTCTCTGTCTCTGTCATTTCTCACTCTCTCGCTCTCTCTGCTTCTCTGTCTCTTTCTCACTTCCTCCTTCCCTCTCCTTCTCCCTCTACACCTTTATCCCCACCCTTTACCCCCCTCTCTCTGCAGAAGCAAAATACAGATAATCTACCTTAACGAAAGGACACTATGTGTACCCTGCTCTCTGTAACCAGTTAATAGCTCAGTAAGTGAGCACAGTGAATAGAGTCCTTGAAAGCAGATCAACCACTGGGTTAGCTATTGCTTATGGTGATATAGAAGGAAATTCATCTGTGTAGGTCTCCAGTAAAGGCTGGTGGGATTCAGCCAATATAAAAATCATATTGACAAAGCCTATTTATGAGGCTACAGTGAGATGTTAATAGATCTCTATCAGAGTGTTTGATGCGCAAGCATTAAGACCTGGGTTCAAATCCTTAGCACCCTCACAAAAATCAGGCTGTGGTTGCATGTGTGGCTGTAACCCGCCATTGTAGAGACCACTGGGGCTTGGTAGTCACCTGCCTCACCTCCAGGTCATTGACAGACCATTCCTCAGGGCGATACACTACCGTGTGACAGAGCACGACACCTGCCATCCCTCTCTGGCCTCCACATGCACACTGGCCCACATGCCACCTCCCACATTTGTGTATACACCACAAAGATATTCCTGCATACCAAAAGTAATAAATTTTAAAATGAGACGACAACCAACGCTTAGACGGTGCAGAGTAGAACACTTATACTCGCTGATGGGATGCAAAACAATACAGAAATTCTGGCATAAAGCTGAGCACTTCAGTTTGTCGGTTAAGAAAAATTACTTATTTACCATCTGAGCCACTGTGCTAGTTTGAAGAATGGCACCCACAGGCTCATACGTTTGGCTGGTTGGTCTTCAGTGAGTGGACCTGTTTGGGAAGGATTAGAAAGTGTGGCCTTGTTGGAGGAGGTGAGTCCCTAGGGTGGGTTTTGAGGCTTCAAAATCCCCAGTTAGCRTCCTCTCTGTCTCTCCGTAGTCCTCTCTCGGCTACTGGGCCAGCACCATGCCAGCCTGCCTGCTGTCATTTTCCACCTCATGATTATGAACCAACCCTCTGAAACTGTATGTAATGTTCAYAGCATCTTTCCTTGTGGTAGCAAAGAACTCAAACTCACACATACATCCTCCGGTGGGTGATTATTAAACTTTACACTCAGAGAAATGCTACTTGGCAGTGAAAGGGGCTGAGTTATGGATTCACGTGGCAGAGTGAATGACTCCCAGGAGCATGTGCGCAAATTCCAGTTCTGGACTCCAAGAACTACGACTGTGGGTGTGAAACCTTCCAACATGCCAACTGTGTGTGCATGAAAACAACAAGAACAAAAATACAGCCTGCTTTCCAGGGGGAGGGAAGATGGGGTAGTGATGTTAGCGAAAGGTTAGCATGAAGGGTTAGCACATGGAAAGTCTTTCTGGTGATAGAAGAGTTACTCATCTTGGTAGTGGTGGTCATTCACAAACCCAAGCTCGATTTCCTATATATGCATATTTGCTGCCCTGGTGTTAATTTCCTGGGTCTGACTTGACACTATAGTTATGCAAGATGTGGGGTTAAAAACTTCTGTCACTTTCTATAAATCAGTAATTATTTCAAGATAGAAAATTAAAATAATATCTAATAATATAATAAAATAGTCATGGTATAAGACACACATTGAATATAAGTTAGAAAAACATGAATACTTACATGCTAGAAGTTGCTAAAAAGAAGAACCCACTATTGATGTGGCCATGTCCACAGATGAAGCAAAAGTTGAGTTCTGTTTCTCTCCTGTGCTTTTCCTAGCTCCTACAATGTCAACATGTCAAAATTCTATAATCAGCATGTAGGGTTCTGTTCCCCTGTATCTCACCAGAAGGACTCTACCGGAAGATGGCAAGTTAAATGTGCTCTGCTGGAATTAATAATCCAGAAAGAAACTTCTGGAATGAAACTGATCCCCCAAGACAATCAATGAGTTCCCTCTCTCCAGGGAAGACAGGAAAATTAAAACCAGGCAGAATCCAGCTTCGGTGACAAGAGCTTCTACTTCAGTGAACTGTGCCTTTTATTAACGAGCCTACTTAATACTTTAGCTGTCACATTTAAATCACATATGTTATTTTTATAATGATKGAAGCTGTGGTATTGATTTCCTTGGGGGGTTGTTTGTTTGCCTTCCCAAGGTAAGCGTCCAGAAGCATGTGTCAATCATACTTAATATAAACAATCCATATGACACTCGAAGAAGATGGACCGCCCTTGTGGCCACTGGAAAATTAACCTGAGATAAACAGAAGACGTTAGTGCTTTACTGAAGCGTCTTCTGTTTGGTAATTACTGTGAAGCTCTGTTCCATTCTTCACATCCCATGAGCCTCCTTGCTCTTCTATATAACAAATAAATTATTCATACTCTCTATATTTGTACTTCATTTTCCTCTTTGGGTAATCTGCATCTATGAACTTATTTTTTGTTAAGTATTTCTAAAAGAGGACCCCCGCACATCTCCAGGATGGGTTTAATGACAAGAGATAACAACGGTCTATGATTTTTCTCCAGCTATTTATGAAAACAAAGAACAGCTTATTTATTATTCAGATGTAATACTTCTATTCATCAAAAAGGCATTGATTTCACATTTTCAGCTGAAATAATCCTAAATTATTTTAAGTCATGAGACAAATGCCATCCAAATTGCAATTTCAAGATAGGCTCGTCATCCAAAGGAAGGCTACAGTGAGCCGCAATTCAAATCAATGCTTCCTTTCCTTGCCTCCATTTAAGCTAGAATTACAGGAACAACGAAGAGAAAAATACATAAATGCAAAGAGAGGAAATTCTCCTTAACTACCTGACCATCAAAGTAAAATCCTGTCCACTGTGCTTCTGAAGCAGAAACAACCACAAACACAGGAGTCTTGTTTGGAAAGATAAAACAAATATATAGACATGATAGACAGGGTAGAGAGCGAAAACACARGCAACATAAAGCTGAGCCTGCTCCCAGGGAGCAGGGGGTCAACTGAGAGTCAAGCTGGGGTCTAAACTTCCAAACCTCTCGACGTCAGGTGGCCACCCCGATTGGTCTGATGTTCACCGTTGGCACTACTGAATTCAAGACAGAAATGCCTACAGGGCAATGCCACATACTTCCCTTGGGGCTCAGCGGAAGTCTGTTTCAATTCATACTGTCTGTCTGTCCCGGAAGAAGTTGGTAGACCCTAGGCAAGCCACCACCTTAAAGACTTAAGGGTCCCCTGGCCTTGGACCTTTTCACAGTTTCTTCCAATATCTTTGCTCGGTCTCCGTTTGGATGGGTGAGGAGCGAACTCTTCTGAGATCTGCCTGATGAGAGCACCTCTGCACATATGGGTAGCACAAACTAGGCTCAGGGGGTTAAGCAATTAATCAATCAATTAATTAATTAATTAATTAATTAATTAATTAATAAGGAGAACAGGAATTTGAGAAGGTGATGAAGTTGTGGAGGAGTTTTGATCGGAGGACCTAGGGGTAAGTTAAAGAGGGAGAATGAAAACAGTAAATGCCATAGCGACACATTGTATATGTGAAGGAAATTTTCAAAGGATACATTTTCAATGCAGTATTTGTTCTCTGTTATCTCTCCACTCCAGCCAGTATCTCATCATCTGCACAGAAAGTCCAAACACTTTTGCATCATTATTATCCATTACTAGAAATTACTAATAGTTCTTAAATTTTAATTCATGTACCTGAAACTCTGCTAAGAACTCCCCATGCACTGCCTCATCTGAGCCTAACGCACTCCACCGGTAGGTATGGAAACCTAGATCCTGTTATAAAACAAACCCACAGCCAGAGCTGCTGACAAAGAGCTCAAGATCACAAAGGCAGGGGACAGCAGGGTCAGTAGAGAACCCTCTACTCTTAACCACACACTGCCCTCCATACATGAGATAATAGCTTTGTG
>BDUI01016731.1:6758-19388 GCA_002335545.1 Apodemus speciosus
TGCACTTTTGCAACAATGTGAGTCAAGTTTGTTTTTGGTAAACCCAATCTCTCTGTCTCTCTGTCTCTYTCTCTCTGTCTCTCTCCCTCTCCCCCCTCTCTCTCTTTCATACATGCACACACACAAACACACTTCTCTTGGTATTTAGATTCTTTAGAAGGAGTATTTGTGGTGGTTTGAATGAGAATGGCCCCCATAACCTCATATATTTACATGTTTAGTCTCCAGTTGAATTGTTTGGGGGAGATTAGGAGGTGTGGCCTTGTTGGAGGAAGTATGAACTTTGAGGTTTCACATGCCCGTGTCATTCCCAGTCATTTCTCTCTCTGCCTCATACATACTTATAGATCAGGTTCTAAAGGATTAGCTTCTGCTCCAGCACCATGCCTGCCTGCYACCATGCTCCCTGCCATAACGATAATGGGCTAACCTAACCCTCTGAAAGTGTAAGCAAGCTCCAGTTAAATACTTGGTTTCATAAACATTGCCTCGATCATGGAGTCTACTCATAGCAATAATGCAGTGGCTAAGGCTGGTTAGCTTATAACAGCTTCGGGGGACTGAGTTAATCAGTGTCTTGTTGCTGAGAAGAGACATCATGACGAAGGCAGCTCTTATAAAAGGAAGAGTTTAACTGGGGCTGGCTTACAGTTCCAGAGGGTCAGTCCTATGTCATTATAGTGGACAGTAGGGCAGTATGGCATATGGCGGCATGTATACAATGTAGATGAGTTCTACAGGATCTGCAGGCAGCAAGGAAAGAGAGCCATTGGGAAAACCACAGAGCCCATCCCCAATGACATTTCCTCCAACAAGGACACACCTCCTAATCCTTTCAAATAGTTCCACTCCCTGTGAACCTACAGGGGTGAGGTGGGGTGGGTAGGGCATTCTCATTAAAATACCAGCGGTATTAACAACTTTTGAGATCTGTAAGATCAAAGATCCTTAAGGCTGCATAACCAGTTCCTTATTTAAGACACAGAGGCAGAGTACCAATCTAAAGAGCTCCTTCTCACAGCACTGCCTYTATCTGCGTTTCTGTACTGAAGGATGGAAGTCAAAGATGGATAGGATTCTAAAAACCAGGCTTGTTATGTGCTATGGGATAAATACACTCMTCTTCATTCATATTTAATGAGATAATCTGACAGACATGTATGGACTCAGGGACTTATTAAAGTGCTTCCAAACCAGCAAACAAGAACAAATGAGATTTTCTCAAATTATTATTTTGTTTCATTTTTTTCTGACTGTTCTGTGGTATCCCACCTGTGTCCCAGGTATCATGGTAAGAACATTCATCTCAGAGGTTCTCACAGGACCGTGGGTTCTTTTCTTCTAGGGAACAATACATCTGTTCAATTTAAATATCTGCACGTGCTGCAGACTGTCTTCTTTTCAGCATCTTTTCTTTTCTTTTCTTTTTTTTTTTTTTTGGTTTTTTGAGACAGGGTTTCTCTGTGTATCCCTGGCTGTCCTGGAACTCACTCTGGAGACCAGGCTGGCCTCAAACTCAGAAATCCGCCTGCCTCTGCCTCCCAAGTGCTGGGTTTACAGGCGTGCGCCACCACGCCCAGCCCAGCATCTTTTCTTTTATGAGACATCAGGATACTAAATAGTAATTTGGTGTTTTTAAATGAAAATAATTGGAGAAGAGAAAAGGAAAACCAACATAAGTGACTTTCTCTTCCAAACCATTGCAACCTGCACTTGTCTAAAAATCACTAACACAAAATCAAGTTTATCAGAGAGATCTGAGTCCTAAGAAAGCGGTCCCTTTCTCATGAGGTGTGACAGACTGCATGTAGAATTCTGTATATGTCATTCATCTTTGTTTTTCTTACTGACTTTGTAACTTCTCAGAAGATAAAGCCTGGAGCTGGAGAGGTGTCTCAGTGCTTAGATTCATTTGCTATTCTCTCTCAGAGGACCAAGTTTGATGGTTCACAACCATCTAATTACAGTCTTAGGGCATCCTTTCTGAGTTCCAAAGGCACCGAGAATACATATGGTACACAGACCTACATGCTGGCACACAGGCACACACACACACACACACACACACACACACACACACACACACACACATGAACAGACACATACAATGAAAGTTGTGAGTTTCATTACTAAAATGAAAGTAAATGCAAAAACAAGGACACAAACTCTTTTGTTGCTGTGTGCCTTCATACTGGCTCTGGGCCTTGCTCCACACAGAGTGGGCTAAGTGGGAATTTGCATCAGGTCTGTGTCTAGGACAAGGGGTTTTTCATGATTTCAGTCCAACCCCCTTGGACCTTGAAGAGGCACCATGAAAGGTCATAGGAGCTTGAGGTGAGTGTTCCAAGCCCAAGTTAGTCTCTACAGGACCCAGTCTGTGACTACAAACCCATGAGGGTCCCCAGTTAAGATAACCTGAGCAAAACTTATTTCTGTAGACTTGCCTAGGAGCTCACCCCAATAATTGAATGAAGCTAGTGAGTTTTCAGTGCTTCATTGCTCAGGAAAAAAATTCACTGATATATGAGATAAGATGAATCTTAATGATTGATATGCCCATTTCTTCCTACATGCAGCACACCCATATACACAGACAGGAGGAGGGGGAGAAAGAAGGACACACAATTAGACACACAGATAGGTAGGTAGGTAGGTAGGTAGGTAGGTAGATAGATAGATAGATAGATAGATAGATAGATATGTGGATAGATGGACAGGCATGTAGCTAGATGATAGACATAGATAACTCTCAGCTGAGCTGTGCTTATAAATCCCCTCCACAGTCCCTGATAAATAAGTCCCAGTTCCTTAAAAAAAAACCTGCTGGTAATTATTAACACAGCTATGGGGAGCAACAATAACCTTTTTATACATTTGATGGTCCATCCACTGCCCACCTCATGCTTCCCCCAGTCATCCCTGTGATCGTAAGGCCACCAGACCTGGTCCCCATCTTCAGCATCCATTTTCCTTCNACAGACAGGAGGAGGGGGAGAAAGAAGGACACACAATTAGACACACAGATAGGTAGGTAGGTAGGTAGGTAGGTAGGTAGATAGATAGATAGATAGATAGATAGATAGATATGTGGATAGATGGACAGGCATGTAGCTAGATGATAGACATAGATAACTCTCAGCTGAGCTGTGCTTATAAATCCCCTCCACAGTCCCTGATAAATAAGTCCCAGTTCCTTAAAAAAAAAACCTGCTGGTAATTATTAACACAGCTATGGGGAGCAACAATAACCTTTTTATACATTTGATGGTCCATCCACTGCCCACCTCATCCTTCCCCCAGTCATCCCTGTGATCGTAAGGCCACCAGACCTGGTCCCCATCTTCAGCATCCATTTTCCTTCTGAGGAGGAATAGACTTATATCAAACTACTCTGTCGATACAGAAGAGGAAGATGAAGCTTGCCTTTGAAACTCTGCAGATGCCTTGACCAGACTCTCATTTATGCTCTCATTTCTAATTAGCTGGTTGGAACAGACTGTTTGCAATGAGCTCCAGAAAATTGAGTATGATTTACTCAAGGCAAACAAGGTTTGGTTGTTAACCTTTGAGTATTTAATGAGGCCACATCTTAAGGATGAACAACAGTAAATAGGGCAGGCTTGTCAATAAGAATCAAGCTCCACCAGACTCTAACCTCATACTAATGGCCAGCCAGTCTTGGGAGAAAAATAGCTTGTGTGGCATGAGGGGGGTGGGTGTTACTCTAGAAGAGTGCCACCTTAACTTTGATTTGGGGTATCTTTTATCTTGAGGACAATGTAAAACAAGTGGTATCTTCCTATTCCTGCAGAAGGTAATAAAATATGGGAAGCTGAAGAGGCATGAGAGTAATTCTGACCTAGAAATATGAGTTCATTCTTTGAGAACTGTGGCTTCTAAAGATGAGTTAGATTGTAACGTGGCATTAGTAAAATAGGTAATGGGATGGCAGTGGATCCAGTTGCTTGTGSAAATGGTGGGTTGACCTGTGCATTCTGAGTCAAAAGAATAACCTGTGGACGTGCAAGCTCTACCATCCTTGCCTCACACTGAACCTTGCAAAGCACAGGGCTTTCCCACACCTCRCAGACTCCATTTTGTGTAGCTATGTGTCTTGCTGCTGAAAGCCATCCCTGATGTCATCACGTGGCATGTTTCTATTTCTCTTTAGGTTCTTAGCCAACTTACCTCCTCACCAAAGTATAGAGAGCCCCTTCTTCAGAAGTAATGCTCATATATACTCTATCTGGGGTTCTCCATCGACTTCGAGGTACAATGAAGCAGAATTGATATTTCTATTTGAAATCTCAAATCATGGTTGTAAACTAAGATGAGGAATTGTAGTACTGGCACTCTATGACTATGAAAATATTTTTTGTGCTGGAGCCCAGAAATACGCACAGAAAAATATGTATGCCCCCATGCATGTGGAACAGAAAGATGACAGCGCTTAGGGAATTTTGGATGCTGATTACAAATTCAGTTTCCATGTTATTATTGGCTGACAGAGTGGGATTCTGGATGAGCTGACAAGGCAATTGTTGTTTCTATTCAGCACTCACACCTCTTTATATTGTGATTTTCAGCTCCTCTCAAAGGAAGATAAAACCTACTACCACCCTTTGAATTGAAGCTAACCTGTGAACTTGTTTGGACAACAGTACTTAATAGAAGTCATGCTATCCCAGACCCCAACTTACAGCCACCCCGAGCCCTTCTGTTTGTCTCTTGGGAAGTTGCTAGGATATTCTATCAACACTTTGAGCTAACATGCTGGAACAAGAGAGGGCACACAGAAGCAAATTGTCTGGCCTGGGACCAGTTGAGCCCAGCTTGATAAAGCAGGTGATCATGTGTATAAAGACAGAGGGCATCACAGACACCCCCCAACTGAGTCTGGCCCAAATTGTTCATTGAGTTTGAAAATAAGCAAACAATTGTTTTAAGACATCATGTTTTGGATGAATCCTGTTTATGTAAAACTAACTGATGTGAATAAAGATGGTTCTACTAGGAGTTGGTCCTGAAAGCTTTTCTTCTTAACTTTAACTTCTTAACTTAGACATTTAAAACTACTACCTTGAATCTAGGCTCTCTGATTTTCTTTCTTCTTCTCAGAGTACATTTGTCACCTAAATTCTTCCACCATTTCTCTCTGTAGCTTTCAGTTTTAATTCCTCTTTTAAAATTTGAATTACTGATTTTTTCTATGTGTACATTGTCAATGAAGGCTTCTCATTAATAAGAACACAGTAGGAAGACAATGAAACTGTCACCTTAATCACCACCAAGGCAACTTATAAAAGAAAGAATTTATTTGGGATTTACAGTTTCAGAGGGTTAGAATCCATGACACTCAGCACCAAGATGGGGAGCATGGCAGCAGGCAGGCAGGCATGGTAGTGGAGCAGTAGGTGAGAGCTTACATCTTGAGACTATACAAGGCAGAAAGGGGGAGGGGGGGAAAGAAGGAGGGAGGGAGGGAGAGAGAGGAGGGAGGGAGAGAGAGGGAGGAAGAGAGAGGAAGAGGGAGAGGGAGGGAGAGAGAGCGAGGGAGAGGGAGAGAGAGGGAGAGAGGGAGGTAGGGAGAGGGAGGGAGAGAGAGAGAGAGAGAGAGAGAGAGAGAGAGAGAGAGAGAGAGAGAGAGAGAGAGAGAGAAGAGAGAGAGAGAGAGAGAGAGAGAGAGAGAGAGAGAGAGAGAGAGAGAGAGAGAGAGAGAGAGAGAGAGAGAGAGAGAGGTGAGCGTTTGAAACTTTGAAACCTACCCTTAGTGGCACACCTCCTCCTCCGAAGCCATACCTCCTAGTGTTCCTTACCAGTTCTACCATCTTAGGACAAGGGATTCAGACATATGAGAGCCCGTGGGGCCATTCTCATTCAGACCACTGTGCCTTCTGCCAATATTTCCATTGACTGTAATTTCTAAATATACTTTGTATTATTTCAGTGTCGTAAAGTTTATTGAACTTATTTCGTGCCCCAGTATATGTTATATCCTGGAGGATATTTCGTGTGTCCTTGAGGACCAGTGTCTTGCTGTTGATCAGAATCTCTACAAGTGTTAGGTCTATTGACTTATGAGATAAGGCCAAATCCATAACTTATTAACTATTCTCATCTGTCTTCTATCTGCAGACTCTATTGATTATTAAAAGTGGGCATATAAAGTCTMCAGATACTGCTTGAGATCTGTGTAGTTCTCATTCAGCTCTGGCCATGAGTCATCCTTTGGGGTTCCAGGATTTGATGTATTTCCTCTTAAAATTGTCCCGCCTTCTTGACGAGTAGAGCCCTTTAGCAACATCAAGCACTTCGGAGGAAGTTTGACTTGGTCTGCTCTAGTCTGACATTGGCATGGCCACCCTCGCTTCTTTTCCTCTTAAATTTCTTCTCAGTTTTCACTTTCAACATATTTTTTTTACTTTTTTTTTTTTTTACTAAAAATGCTTTCTGTAGATGATTTGCAGATATATCTTTTAAAAAGCTATCTCACCAGTTTCTACCTTTTGTTTAATGAGTTTAATCTCTTTCTTTTTAAAACAATTACTGACAAGGAAAGACAACTCCAGTTTTTTGTTTTTCTGTTTCTACTGATGATTTCACCATTTGCTTTCTCTGCTTTCTTTGAGTTTAGTTATACTTATAAATTGTTTCGAATCTACCATCCTCTCCTTTTGTATACATTTTGAAATATGTATCATTTTTGTTTATGGTAATCAAGGAAGTTATGTTTCCTATCCTATGGTTATAATAATTTGAATGACACCAATTTAACTTAATTAGCATGCAAAAGCATGGAACCTATCTCACTCTATCCTCTCCCTTGCTGTGTTGTTATGTCAAAAACAAACCCAAAAAGACTGTGCACTTTGTGTCCAATAATATTATAAATCGCTATTTTGTATATTTGTTTTTAAAATACTCTAGGGAATAAAAATTGAACCAAATTATAATGTTACTTGATTTTAAAGAATTTTATTTTTAATCTAAAATGTTGTATGTATGTGTGTGTACCTGTGTGGACGTTCAGGAGTGTAAGAATAGTGGCCACAGAGATCAGAAGACAGTGTGAGAGCCCCCAGAAGCTTGATTTACAGATGGTTGTGAGCTGCCCGACATGGGTGCTGGGAACTGAATATGGTTTTCTATGATGGCCTCTGTGTGTTTCAGAGATGTTTCTTTAGTGAGGATTGAGAATTACAYGACCCATAGGTACAGCATAACAATTTAGAATGCAGTTAGGAATTATGCTGATTTAGTAAAGTGTCATAAATAAACTCAGCATTATTTAAGCTTGCTTGAGCATTAGTTAAAGGTAAGGACTCTGAGTCTTTAAAGTCTTTGCTGAACATGYGATTGGTCCTTGGGGAAAGTAATCTCATGTTCCGAGGTAGTCTTCAGGGTTTCAAGCTTTAAAACCACCTCTTCCATGCTACATAGTTCTTATCATTTGACTAAATGAGTTGTTCACAAGCTTCCCAGAGCTTACTCGCAAGGCTGACCACTTGCTTGCCTTTCTGGAGTGAATCCCATGTCAGGTGAATGCAGGGGTATGGGATTGGCCAATTAGGTTATCTCCTTGGCAACTTCTAACACACATATCCAAGCACTGACCAGTGAAGCCTGATTTGCTGTCTCAGGAAGCGTGGCCCAAGGGTCTAAACTGGGACTGTGAGCTGCTGTCTTCAAGGTGGCTGCTGAGCTGGGAGCAGGGGGAGGGAGGGGAGGAAAATGTCACAAAACCTTTCTAACATTTTAAATTGGCCTTTTACCGTATCTAGCACTTAATGGGTTATTATAACCTTTGGCTGCTTTCTAAAGTTATTACACATTTTGTGTTGATGGATTCTGATTATTTCCATGTGTCTACGGAGAACTAGAGACTCGAGCTGACTGCCCTAACCTACCTGCTAGGGAGACCATTTCCCCTTGGATTGTGTTATTATTGTTATTCTATGGAGTTAAGAAAAACCGCATTAACTTTCATTTCTCTCTTGTACATGTCTTCTAACATTCTTTAGGCACTTTGACAAATTTTTAAAGTAACTTACTGATTTATAGGAACTCTTTGGGTAGCTTTTATTTAACTTACTTGCCATGTGTATTACAAGTCTATATAAACGCAGTTTGATTAAATTGCTGGAATATTTTTATTCTTTTCCATTTTGCTTATTCTCCAGATGGCTTCTCTTTTGCTCCTGCTTTCTTTCTTTCTGGATTCACCCTGTGTACAGTATAGCTTGCTTCACTCCTATGAAAGTAACAGAGGACACGTTTACCTTGTGACATACCGATAGCCAGAGCTGATAGGAGCATGCGCTCTGCCTTTGCATAGGAGCATGCGCTCTGCCTAGGTTGGAGCTCACCACCACTCTGCACGTAGGAGCATGCGCTCTGCCTCGGCTAGATCTCAGCACCACTCTGCTATTTCTTGATCTCTTTCACACATGTGTCCATATCACTGCCTAATGGTTTCTCTCACCAAATTATAAAAGATTAAATGGTCCTAATCTCGTTCTGCAAGCCATCTTTGTGATAGTTACTGGTGTTTAACGGCTCGTATCCAAATTGTTGTATCTTTTCCCTTTGAATGGAGAACACGAGACACATCGCGCTTCGTGCAGCTCTTCGCTGTCTTGCGTGCTGSCATCAGTAGTTAGCGTCCAATCGTGCTGGGTCACTCTGGACTCTCCATGTTTGATTCACTGAAGAGAATATTTCTTGTTTACCACTAATGCCATAATTTTGTTTCCTCTGACAGGATTCTTTGTCTTCCGTGGGGAAGGAAAAAGATATGGGTATGTGCTGTCAGAATTGCTACCCTAATCTAATTTACRATGTATGTTTTTATTCTTACCACTCATTTTTATAATAGGATTTGATGCTCCTTCGAAGACTGCAGTTGATAAAATATGATAAAAAGTTCTTGAGGGAATGAGTAAATACAAACGAGTAAAAAACGAAAGGAGAACAGTAAGAATCCTGTTTGGTACCTGTGGGAATTCAGGGCTTTGTCAGACTTGCCTAGATGTGATAAGAGATAGATAAAGAGATTAAGATCACCTTGGAAGCTGACCTTCCCCAACTGCAGTGTAATTTATAGGGCTGGCTTGTGCCCAGTGATTTTTTTTCCTGGAGAGATGTATTCAAGTCTCTATTCATTTCAAATATGGTGCTAATGACAAACCAAAGTAATGACTCCTGTATAGTCCAGCTCACTGAACAAGTGAGTCTACTGGATCAGTTACAAGATGATAAGTGTCTCCAAGGCAGTCAAATCACTGAGAAGCCTACTTAAGGGGTGATGACTCATGAACACTGCATCCCTATCACTCCCTGCCCAACATGCTGGTATCTGTACCAGTGTTTCAACCCAGCAGTGATCTGGGTATGTAACTTTGGAGACAGGACTTGACAATCTTATAGTGTCCCGAGCTTCTTTTGTCTCTGAATTTCCTTAGCTTACCAAGTCTGACTCATTTCCCTTATTCATAAGGTAATATTTCAATTCAGAGGACATATCTGCACGGGACACACCAAGCAGAAACAGTGAAAGAGTCTTAGAGGTTTTGGAACACTATAAATGTCCTACAGGACTGGGGAAATGGTAATTAGTGTAGCAAGGATGGAATCCTTGACTGCAGGTGTCTCAGAGAAGACTGAATCAATGAAAGTTTCTTTCCTAACTGAGAATGTGTAGTGAGGTCTCTACACCAYCATACCCTCTACTGGAAAATAACACACATAGCCATAATTGTGTTGGCATCTGTCWGTGTAGACACAAGAGTCACAATAAACCTTCTGACATAAACCTCTCTGCACTTTGCAACAGTAGATAAGCTGAAATCATGTGCCTTGCTTTCCTCAGTTGAATCCTATGATTAAAAAGATAAGACTTTTTAAAAAATTGCCCAGGCAGGGGTTGGTGCTTTTTTTAATAGTGGCCAAAGAAACTTCTTTAAGCAGTAGACAGAATTTGGTGTAGACTCATAACTCCTCAGAGTGTTCCTAATAACAACTGACTATTGAGCATGCAACCCTACSTGARACTTGCTTGCCAACCCYRTACCTGGAGTCTCAGGGKYCATCCAAGGAGGAGGGAGCCCAACTGTTGAAAAGTCATAGGCTGGAGAGGAGTGCTGGGGAGCACTGTCCTCGAGCTGGGATGACTGCTGGACTTGTGGCATCTTTGCAGCTGTGCTTAGCCAGCACCCCCAACATTCCAGCAGGCACCTCTAGTTGGAAGCAGTGGGTTAAATGTGCATACCAAAGGAGAGAAATGCRTGCATGCGAGGGTGGGAAGATGATGTGTTGGTGGATGTCTGAGGTGTGGGGGGACTTTGGCATGGATGCAATGAACATGGGTTGTATACCTGTATGAACTTGCCAATGAATAAGTGGGAGTCCTCCAAGATACATTAATAGGCAAAGATGCATAATTTGGAAGTTGACGCTTTCTGGTTTGTATGCGCACTTCAGCCTTACATGTGCTGCAGTGAAGATTCCTACAGGACTTTTATTTTAGTCCCAAATCACTCCTTGGCATTTATAGCACATTTAGCCTCTAGTTCCATGTCAATAATCCTATTGATTGTATCTGCCAGATAACATTTGTTTACACATTGTATTTCATGTTCTCTAAGAGAAGGAAATGTGCACAGACTTCATTCAGGTGGTCTGGACAAATACTCTATTTTTAAACTTTTCTTGTTTTATGTGTGTGAGTGTTTTGCTGGCATGTATGTCTGAGGATCACTTATGTGCAATCCCCATGGGGACTAGAGAGGGTGTTAGGTTTCCTAGAACTGGGTAACGGTTGTGAGCTGCTATGTGAGCGCTGGGAACCAAACCTGAGTCCTTTGCAAGGGTAGCTAGTGCTGTTAACCACAGAGCAATCCCTCTAGCCATGATACCTGGAGTGAGGGATTTTCTTGCTAGATAATGACTGCCCGATCATCTAATTGTTCATAAACACCATGGTAAGATTGTCCAGCTGCTTTTCTTTGCCTTGGGGCTTTTCACCAGGCCTCTTATGTAAGCAGTCACATTTAGTTCTGTTTGAGCATTAGGGCGCTGGGCAATAAAGAGGGAAAAAGGAGAACATCCACGAAGAACCTTAAAAAGGCATTGTAAAACATGACTACCAGGGAAGGAATTAAATGACCCTTTGATTAGGAGTGATCAATTGTAATCGTAGCTCTTTAGTTAGCCCCAGCATCACCCCTGAAAATGCAATTATTCCTTTATTTATTCATTTACAGGAGCGAGTGAAAGGAGGTGCTAATGTTCCCTTTAATGAGGTTAGGAAGAGTTAAGGGGGAAAACAGAGGTTAAATGAAACCTGTGAAGTGTCTTAAGAATGCTGATGTAATTCTGACCATATTCCTGTTCATTTATAGCGATGTTAACCCTGCTCAATCTTCGCTGTACTGTCAAGTGTGGCTACGTAGTGTTTTCAGGGCTCAGTAGCTCTATCACTTATTATTCACCCACCCCACCCCCAAGTTCTAATCCACATTATATCCCTGAGTCCTCTCTTTCTAAATGTCTATTCTGTTCTGAGCATCTATAAATCCCACCACAGAATTGGGTTTGCAATAGAAACAGCTTGAAGGAAGAAATGAGCTCAAAACTTGAATTAAGTTTCCTCAGGTAAAAACAAGTTTTTTTTTTTCCACTCTGTAAAGACCTGTGTTGAGCAGGTGCCCACTCTTAAAGAAAGCAATTTAGACTTGAAAGTCATTGACCAGGATCTAGCATGTGGGGCCAGCCCAGCCCCCAAGAGGGCCATCTGTGGATGAATAGCGTGAGACTGTGAAGCAGGATGTAGAATTAGCTTACGGATTCAAGGTGAGGGCTCAATTTGGGGCTCATCCCACCCTTGGAAAGAGATAGTTGGCTTGAGAAGATGCTCCATGCACAGGACTGACAACTACTGCATCCATTCTGGATAGTGCACACCAGATGCCGCATCTCTAGGAGTCAAAGATGCAACCAGCATCCATGCAATCTGGTGCCCGAGATGTGATTCTTTGGTAATTAATCACTTGACTTCCAAAATTGGGGCAGGATAACAGTTGCGTCTCTGACTTGTTGTGAAAGCCCCACATGGTCCTGAAGGATCCAGGATGGTGTCAGACAGCTGGCTGGAACATGGATAACCATAGAGTGGCATATTGCCAGTATGATGTACAAGAGAGAAACTGGGTTTGAACCTTGTCTTACTTTGGGTTTTGTTGCTGTGAAGAGACATCATGACTGCAGCAATTCTTATAAAGCGAGACATATACAGGAAAGCTAACAACTCAGAGGTTTAGTCTATTCTCATGATGGGAAGCACGGTGGCGTGCAGGGAGACATGGTGCTAGGGAGGSGGGTTGATGAGACTTCTACATCTGGATCTGCAGACAGCAGGAAGAAAATGAGACACACTTACCCCAACAATGCCATGCCTACCCTAACAAGGCCAYACCTCCTAATAGTGTGTATGGTTTAATGGAGACCATTTTCTTCCAAACTACCACGAACCTCCATTTATGCGACCTAGAAAGATTGAGCAGAAGTAGACACTGCATTCCTGCACTGGGCATAGCCAGACATGTGGAATGTCACACATTCACACAATACTCT
>BDUI01016732.1:29906-40038 GCA_002335545.1 Apodemus speciosus
AGAGACAAAAAAGAAATGTTCTACATCCTTAGTCATCAGGGAAATGCAAATCAAAACAACCCTGAGATTTCACCTCATACCAGTCAGAATGGCTAAGATCAAAAACTCAGGAGACAGCAGGTGCTGGAAAGGTTGTGGAGAAAAAGGAACACTCCTCCACTGCAGGTGGGGTTGCAACTGGTACAACCACTCTGGAAATTAATTTGACAGTTCCTCAGAAAACTGGGCATAATACTACCAGAGGACCCTGCTATACCTCTCTTGGGCATATACCCAGAGGATTCTGCAGCATGTAATAAGGACACATGCCTCCCTATATTTATAATAGCCAGAAGCTGGAAAGATCCCAGATGTCCCTCACGAGAGGAATGGATACAGAAAATGTTGTATATATACACCATGGAGTACTATTCAGCCATTAAAAACAATGAATTCATGAAATTCTTACACAAATGGATGGAACTGGAGAATATCATCCTGAGTGAGGTAACTCAATCACAAAAGAACACCCATGGTATGCACTCACTGATAATTGGATATTAGCCTAGAAGCTTGGAATACCCAAGACACAATTCACATATCAAATGATGCCCAAGAAGTAGGAAGAATGAAGTATGCATCCTTGGGTCCTTTGTAGAAAGGAAAAAAAATACCCATAGAAAGAAATACAACGACAAAAGTTTAAGCAGAGTCTGAGGGAAAGACCATCCAGAAACTACCCCACCCAGGGATGCATCCTATATACAGTTACAAAACCCATACACTATTGTGGATGCCCACAAGTGCTGGATTACTGTAGCTGAATATAGCTATCACCTGGGATGCTCTCCTAGTGCATGACAAATACAGAGGGGGACACTCTCAGCCAGTCATTGAAATGAGCACAGGATCCCCAATGGAGGAACTAGAGAAAGGACCCAAGGAGCTGAAGGGGTTTGCAGCACCACAGGAGGAACAACAGTATGAGTCAGTCATCCAGTACTCCCAGAACTCCCAGGGACAAAACCATCAAACAAGGAGTACACATGGAGTTACCCATGGCTCCAGACACATCTGCAGCAGAGGACAGTCTTGTTGGACACCAAAGGGAGGAGGTTCCCTTGGTCCTTGAAAGACTTGATGCAGTAGTGTGGAGGAATACCAGGACAGGGAAGCGGGGGAGGGTTGAGTTGGGAAGGGGAGATGGCTTATGGGATTTTCAGGGGAGGGGGGAAACCAGGAAAGGGGACAACATTTGAAATGTAAATAAAAATATACTTAACTAAAAAAAGAAAGGAACAAATTTCTAAGATGTAACAACCAAACATGACAAAATAAAATATAGTAAGATGAAGCAAAAGTATCATACCAAAGTTTAACAAGCAACCCCACAGGAACAGAAGAGTCCCAAAAGCAGGCACAAGAGTCAGAGACCCACTACTTCATGGCCAGAAGACCCATAAAATATTAAGTTAATAGCTATACTATATATATGCAGAGGACGTGGTGCAGCCCACATAAGGGCCTGTGCTTGCTGCTTCAGTCTCTGTGCGCTCACATGCTCCTTGCTTAGTTTAGAACAAGAGGCCCTTGTTATCCTGGTGTCCTTTATCATCTCTAGGGCTTATGCTCTTTTTGCCTCTTCTTCAATGGGGTTTCCTGAGCTTTGAGGGGAAGAATTTGATGGAGACCATCCATTTAGACTCTTTCCAGGTAATGTCTGACTGTAGATCTCTGCATCTGTCCCAAACTGCTGTGGAGGAAGCTTCTCTCATGATGACAGGACACAGCACTGATCTATGAGAATAGCAGAATAGCATTAGGAGTCATTTCATTGAAACTTTTTTTAGACTTGTGGTGTTTGCTTGGCAAGTCTCTAGGATATCTAGTCTCTGGTTCTTCTTACCCAAGGATTGTCAGGCATGGATTCCCTATTATTATGTAGGCCTTAAGTCAAGTCGGATAATAGTTGACTACTCCCACAAGTACTGTACAATTCCCCTAACATATTTTGTAGGCAGGACAGATTTTAGGTTAAAGGTTTTGTGGCTTGGTTGGTGTCCACATTTCTCTTTTAGTAACCTGCAGAGTACTTTTCTGCACCAAAGAGACTAGAACATAATGGGTGAAGGCTGCATAGGTATCAGCTCAACCTCTCAGTGTTCAATGACTTGCATGGGTGTGGTCCTCAGCAATGGGGTCCTGCTTTTGGTTTGTGAAGGAGAATCCTTTGTCTTATCAACAGTCTGTCTTGTTTAGGAATTTGCAAGAAACCTCTTGGCCAACAAATCAATTGAATTCTTGTCACCATGTTTTGTGATAAGAGATGGTGAGTTGAGTCTCTTTATACTCCATTTCTAGTAGTCTGTAAACAATTGTGTTGGAATTTTAATGAGGATTGCACTGAATCTGTTGATTGCTTATTCTAGAATAACCAGTTTCACTCTGTTAATTCTATAGTTTCATGAGCATGGGACAACTTTCCATCTTCTGACGTCTTCTCCAATTTCTTCATCGCAAACTTGACTTTTTTGTCACACAAGTCTTTCACTTGGTGAGAAATATCACAAGATACTTCATATTGATTGAAGCTATTGTGAAGTGTTATTTCCCTGGGTTTTTTTTTTTGTTTGTTTTATTTTTTTGTTTTGGCTTTGCCTCAGTACATTTATCACTTGTGTATGGAAAAACTACTGCTTTTTTTTTTTTAGTTAATCTTATATCGAGCTGCTTTGCTGAAAATGTTTATCAGCTATAGTAGCTCCCTGGTGGAATTTTTATAGTCACTTATGCATACTATCCTATCATCCTCAATGTTACTTTTAACTTTTTCCTTTCCAAGGTTGTATCCCCTATATCTCCTTCACTTATGTTATTACTTTAACTAAGACTTCAATTATATACTGAATAGATATAGRGAAGAAGGACAACCTTGTCTTGTCCCTTGTTTTAGTGGAATTTCTCTGAGTTTCTTTCCATTTAATTTGATGCTGGCTGAAGGATTACTGTTAATTGCTTTCTATGTAGGTATATTCTTRCATCTCTAATCTTGTTAGAAGAGATGTTGGATTTTGTCAAAGGACTTTTCTGCATTATGAGATAATCATGTGATTTTTGTCCTTCAGTCTGTTTATATGGTGGGTTACATATTTCACATATGGGTCTTTTTTCTGATTTTCACATACTGAACCATCTTTGTATCTCTGGGATAAAGTCTACTTGATCATCTCTGCTAACTCCAGTATTTCTGCTTAGTTTTTGTCTGGGTGATGCGTCTATTGGCAAGCATGGAGTATTGGCAAGAATGAAGTATTGTGAGGGTCAATACTGATTTAAGCTGGAGTGTGTTTACTAAGATGGTATTTTCTCACAGAATATTTTCTAGTATTGGAGACTTGGATACTGGCATGAGTTCAGGGAAGAAATGTTCAGGGAGAAGCTATTTGTGAGAAGCTATTAGGATCAAAGAGTAAAGAGAGACCACAGCAGGTTTTCTGCTACAGAGTTGGGGATGAGACTGGAGAGATTCTATCCCAGTAGCAGTAGTGCAGGTGTGGATCCCCCTTCAGTCTACATGTAGCCCTGGGAAGAGTGACTTGGATAAGCAGGCAGGTGCCTGCTAGAATTGAGGTCTGGCCCCAAGCAATGGATATGGAGAGGGGGGTGAAAGAGGATAGACTGTAATATTCACAGGAGGTGTGGGCATGGGGCATAGGAAGGCTGCAGCTGATGTTCTGTTGCAGTGCTAGAGATAGGGCCAGGAGTCTGGATTTGAAAGTGAGGAGGGAGTGGTGAGGGTCTTCAGTGCACTTGCCTCTTTCCCTGTACTGTTTAGGTGGGTGCCTACTGGTGTTAAAGGATAGAATAATAGGATGAGTTGGGGAAACATAGGTTGGGGGAGAAGATATTTGTGATCTGTTGGGGATCGAGTCGGATAGGAAAGGGAGACCACCATGGGTTTTCTGTTACAGAGCTGGAGGTGAGACTGGAGGACTACATTTTAGGAGAAGTAAGAGAGGCAGAGGTCTGCCTTTAATCTTTTCTCATCTTTCTTCTGAATAGTTACTATTCTCAAAAGTTTCTTAATAGTTCCTGCAGCATTATTCATCTCCTGAAGATGGTATTTTACAGGAAACTCCTTAACCTATAACTAAAGATACTCATGCAGTAGGATGGAAGAAAAATATCCTTTCCCATGTGTGGTGCATATAACTCATGAAGAAGACATTGTTTTAGTGACTCTTGCATAGTTTGGGGCAATAGTGTGTCCTGTCTGGGATTTGAAAGTGGTTGAAGAGAAGGAGAAGTACTTGCAAGGGCCTGGAAGATGAAACCACAAGAAAAAGAAAAAAAAAGATGAAGTGTTGTGCCATCTACACTGGGGTAGCCCTGACTTTGGCTCAGGTTTAGCCTCACAGAAAGGGAAATGACTGTAGTGAGTTATAAAAGCTGTACATTGCATCCTGTAGAAAACTGTTCATGTCAGTATGAGTTTCTATTTACAATTTGCTTTCATTTACAGAAGAGAAGAAATGATCTGTAGGCATAGTGGCTTTTACCAGTATCTGTGTCTGGATACACAATACACACACAACAAGCATCTTTCAGTATAAGTGTGGCTTATGGAAAAATACTACCTTTTTCTCTGAAACATTCATTGTGGAAACAAAGTATTATTCTCTACAGAATTACTCAATCCATAAAAATTATGGGTTAGTTTAGTTTTGACCATTTTAAAATAGTGCTGCAATTATAATATTACTTATCCATATTGATAATAATTCTCCAATAAGGAAATGAGACAGTTCAAGGCAAATTAAACTATATAAAGGCAGGATTATTGGGAAGCCACTCTTAGGCAGGCACACACACACACATATGCACACACACACACACACACACACACACACACACACACACACATGATATCATGAAATATATTCCGTTCCCTATTTTCCACTTCATTTTTGTGTTGAGGGTTTTGTACAATGAGTTTTAATCATATTTATGTCTTCCTTATCCAGCTCTCCCCAGGTCCTCCCACGTCCCTTTCCACCCAACACATTTCTTTTTCTTACACATCTAGGCCATTTCATATTCCCCAAATAATCTTGGAATTATAGCCTTCCACTAGAGCATGGTCAGCTACCAAGGTGCTGTACTCTTGGGAAAGCTGACCCTTACTTTTCTAGCAACTAATAATTGCATCTTTAGCTAAAGGCAAACTTTGTACTTGAAAGACAGCAGAGGTGATAAAGGCCTGGGTTCAATCCTAGCTTCACCAAAACAAACAAACAAACAAAAAACAAAACAAAAAATGAAAAACCAAAATGTAAGGAAGAATAAATTTATGACATATGTAAAATTCAATGTTTAAAAGTATGTGCTAAGATAATAAAATTGTCCCATACAATTTATGGTATGATTTGATATTCTGCTTTTTAGTGTTTTTTTTTCTCTTCAGAAATGGTATTAATATGACATTGTAAAGAGTCCTTTAACAGTAGTGTGACAGTTTCTTCTTCTGGCTTGCTTGCATATATAGAAGAAATTATATGATCAAAATAGGCTTGGTTTCTTGTATAATTACTTCTATACTGTTCATTTCACCATTATTATCTGTTGAACTGCCTCCTTTTCTATGAGACTGTTTCTTTAGTGCAAAACTCTATCTAACTCTTCTCATCACACATACCTAACAGTTTCTGGCACACAATAAATATTCAGTAACTGTCTGTTAAATGGATCAGTTTGCAAATGCTCCCTGTTCAAAACAAAATCAAGATTGCTCTAATGGGAATTTAGTAGAGTAGCCCAATAAAAATCAGGCAGCATTCAGAAACCATTCTGATAATTGCTTCAGGAAATGGGTCTGTACTAGTTTTAGAACAATAATTAGATTATAGTCTTATCCAACCTGCCTCCAATTTCATTACTTTAAATGGAAGAGACTTCTCTGGCTCTTTTTTATTGATAAATCTAGTTAATGTAGAATGACCATAGCATAGATTGATGGAATAGTACCATAATCACAGTTGTAAGTACTTTGGCCTCTGGAATGGTTAATTTTAATTGTCATCCAGACACAAGCTAGAGCCTCTTGGGAAAGGAGTTTCAGTGAAGTACTTTTCAGATTAGGCTGACCTGTGTCTTTTATGTCTCTTGGGAATTATCTTGATTATGTCAATTAAGATGAGAAGGCCCTTCCATTGTTGGTGGCACTATTACCTGGAGCAGGGAATCCTGGATTGAAGGAGAAAGCCAGTTGAGTACTAACAAGCATGCAGTAATTTAATTCTACCTGCTGTTGCCTGTGGTTGTGACATGAGAAGCTACCCTCACGTTCCTGCTGCCTGGACTTCCCTGCTATGATGGATATGGCCTGGAATTGTTATCTGAAAGTTGCTTTTATCAGGGTGTGTTATTGTAGCAATAGAAAATGAAACAAAGATATAATTTTAAAATTATAAGTATTATTTAAAGTCATGAGTTCAATTTTCAGTTATCACATACTTATAGAATGAGCATTATTTTCCTTCATTCTCTGTTTCCCTAGTACTAATAATAAGCCAGCAAAGAGAAGCAATGAGTACTGTCACCTGCCTCTGTCTGGTAAGCTACTAACTTTGACTTCTGTACAGGCTTGGGATTTGAAGGGACTTTAGGGTTTATTGAAGTGGCTTTGAGGACTTTGAATTTGCTTTCTTGGTATTAGATGTCCATCTCTTAGTATAAAACTCTGAAATCTGACATGAACTTGAATTTCCACACATGTCAGTGATTACAAGTGTGAACATGATGGTAGCGATAAGGTGCTGAAGTCCCCACGGGCTCATGTTATAAATATTTGTTCTTAGCTAGTGGTGCACATTTGGTGATTCTGGAGCCTTTAATGGGTGGGGTCTAATGAGAGTAGGCCACTAAGAGCAAGCCTTTGAAGAGAAKACACTCCTATGGTCCTCACCTAGACCTCCTTCCTCCCGGGTTACAGCCGTGTGAGCCAGCACCCCATGTTCATCCTCCCCCAGACAGAGTTGCTCCCGCTGTATTTTTTCTTCCCTTGATGGAAATAAATCTCTCTGAAGTCATGAGTCAAAACTCAGTTCTTCCCCCCATAACTTGCTTCCTTCAGATACTTTAATCACAGGAAAAAGAAAGTAACGACAAAAGTAAAAAACACTTTGACCAATGAAGGAATTTTTACTGTACATTAAAAAGAAAACAGTGGCTGCAAAAATACCTCCTAAAAATATGCTACTGCTTTTCTGGAGATATGTTTCTAAAGAGTCACTAGCCTTTAATGTATGACATGGAGTGCTGTGTTGGGATGGAGAAGCCAGAGTGCTATGTCGCTGTGCTTAGGAGAGCAGACCCCACCCCTTCCAGCCTCACAGCTGAGCACACAGAGCAGGTGGCTCAGGCAACAAGCATCTGATTTTTAGAGGTGAAAAAAAATAATCCAGAGACTTTTWAATTTCTTCCCTAATATCATTTGATTAGGTTAATTGAACTTATTGTAATTAACTGAGAAGGCAAAATTAATGTCATAATACTGTGGAACACTGACTGTAATCACTTAATTTTGAAGTTTATAATTTGACTCCTGCTCTTAACTTTTTASAACTGCACTTTTCCCATCTCTATAATAGAATCATTTAATTGTAGGTTTGGGATAGATGAGGTGAAAATGAGATAATAGTTGCGTAGTACTACCTAGCACAACATCTAATCCTGTCATTACGTCTTACACACACACACACACACATATGCATAACGCACACATATATACATATGGATACATACACACACATATATATACATATATACATACACACATATGTATAGACAGACGTTGGGTTAGTTAACTTTGATTATATAATACATACTTTCAACATACCGACATAAAATGTCTTAAGTTACTCCAATTTTCCCTTAGCTATTTCATGTATGAATGTGTATAGAGACCAAGGTTGACCCTGATAACCTGCCTCCATCACTCTCCACCTTCTTCATTGAGTCATAGTCATTAGATTGAACCCAGGGCTTCCTGATACAGAGTGCTCTGGAGAGCCACCTTGCTCCAGGATTCCCTGTCTCTGTCTTCTCACTGCTGTGACTACAAATAAGTCACTACATCCACCTGGCATTTTCTTGGGTTCTGAAGAATTGAACTCTGGTCCTCGCATTTGTATACTTCATCCACTGAGCCAGACCTCAGCTTCTYTTTCTTCTATTTCTAATTACCATTTTGCTATAACAAATGTCATTTTTCTGTATAATGGACATAAGCAGAACATATACAATTGAGACCTAGTTTTTAACATTTTGCTCTTAATAAAAATCTAAGATATCCTTATAGSTCTTCCAAATTTCATTTCCTTGAACAATTAAATGAGGATGACAGCATTGATCTTATAACACAGTTAGGAGGTTTAACTGAAGCACATATGAAGGTTAGTATAAATATTCATTTGATGGTTGTATCTTATATTGAATTCAAAGAAGCTGGGTTTGTATATCATTCACTTTTTTTAGCTTTTAAATAAACATTGTTCAGCTTAGCAGACATACCTATAATGATATTTACAGAGTACAATGTATTTACTTGAGACAAATAGGCACTGTGGATGTTATATTCATAAATATCTCCAAGCTCACTAACTAAATATATTGATTCATTCAACAAATAACTGTTGATTATCGACTGTGTGATAGCAAGGATCTAAGGAATTTGAGCAATGCCAGTGATTACGAGTAGAAGGATTTCACCTCATAACTGGGAGAAGAAAGTCATCACATACAAAATCACAACAAAATAGAAAATTACGCTACATTTTTGAAGGGAATAAATGTATGAAAATAACAGTATAGTACCTAGAGGGATGACTCAGCACTTCAGAGCACTGGTTGATCTTCCAGGGGACTGAGGTTTGAATCCCAAACCCCCTCACCTATGATTTTAGTTAAGGAATTTGATAGATTCTTTTGGCCTCCTCAGACACTGTAGAGAAATAGATACAGGTAAAACACCATGCACTTAAAATAAATTAATATTTAAAATTTAAAAATGACTCTTAATACAATGTAACAAGGAGATTGTAGAGCTATATCACATCTCAGATAAGTGGCAGGTGAGCATCTCTTTGTAAAGGTAACATATAAATGAAAGCTTAAAGGAAACAAGGATGCTGAATAAGATGGTGTCTGTRCTGTGCATGACTCARACAGAGGTTAAAGCTTTGGGGTAAGAGGGCACCTGGCAATGCCAAGCAAAGCCAAACCATCAAGAATCATGGCAGAGAAGTCCTGTGTGCCCCAGAAAGATATGAACGCTACTGAGCAGAGAAAGCCCACAGCATGGTTTGAAGCATGGGTGTGCTCTGCTCTGACAGTTTCTTTAAAGTGCTCCATTTGAAGACTATGTTGAGAATAGGCTCACCCAGGGTAAAGGGCAGAGATAAGAGTTTTAGTTAGGCACTTATCCTGCTTAAATTTTTGTCAATGTGACACAAGTTAGAACCATTTGAGAAAACTTTGGTTGGGAAATTCTTCTACACGATTGGCCTGAAAGCAAGTCTGTAGGACATTTGCTTGATTGATGGTTGGGGCCGAAGGGCCCAGATCACTGTGAGAGTTTCCACGTCTAAACAGGTGGTCCTGGATGGTTTAAGAAAGCAGAATGAGCAAGCTATAGGGAGTAATCCACTAAGCAGTAGTCCTTTATGGCCTCTGCATCAATGTTCCTGCCTTGAATTCTTCTCCTGACTTCACTCAGTGATGGATGGTAATATGGAAGTATAAGCAAAATAAAATCTTTCCTCCCTGAGCTGTTTATGGTCATAGTGTTTTAGCAGAGTAAGAGAGACCGAAAGGAGGCAGCACTTCTGCAGGCTTCAAGGTAGGGATGATGATGACTGGAAGCAAGCTGGTGACATTAGTAGTGGCAAGAGAAATACTGGAATTTCAAGGTTCTTTCTTTTTTTTTAATTTTTTTATTTTTTATTCGATATATTCTTTATTTACATTTCAAATGATTTCCCCTTTCGTGGATTCCCCCTTCCCTGAAAGTCCCATAAGCCTTCTTCCCTCCCACTGTTCCCTAATCAACCCCTTCCTGCTTTCCCTGTCCTGTTATTCTCCTACACTGCTGCAT
>BDUI01016734.1:24221-34628 GCA_002335545.1 Apodemus speciosus
TTTTTTTGGTGGTGGGATAGAATGGCAAACGTATGGAACTGAATCACGTGAACTCATACTGGTCATCTTAAGAGGCTTTCAAGTAATTTAAATAATAGAAATATATTTTTGAGTTTGTGTTTTTAACAGTTCCTCTGATGGTTTAGAAGAAGAGTGGGTCAATTCGCATTCTTCTGCATGTTTGTCTGTAGCCCTATCTGTTGCCAAGAAGCAGATAAATCAACAATTGCAGAATAAGTGGATTAGACAGAGAGCAAGGCTTTTGAGACATTAAGAAAGTCAAAATATTCAGTTTAGATATGCTGTCTTCAAGACGCTTGTCTTTGTGGGAATGTAACAATGTTGGTTTTACTGAGGCAAACCAGAGCTGAAATCATATCAACTTTAAACATGCCTGATAGCTTATGCTCACTAATTTTATCAAGACTTTTAAGCCAACTTTTAATATTATATACATGAAAGGATTGTTAAAAAGACTTGTGTCCTTACATTGCTTTTAAGAATACAAGTTGCCAAACTAGAAAAGGCAACGAAATAAGAATGGTAGTAGAATTTTTTTTTTTACTACATGATCATATTATGGATAGATGATAATGATTTCCATAAACTTATGTTCACTCAAAGAACACCCTGAACCATCTTGTTGCATACAAAGGAAATGACAGCAATCCATTCCTGGGTATAACTTATTGAAGTTGCATCTAAATGAACAAAGGATCTCTAGTGACAAAGGCTACWGGGAAAATATCTTTTATCTTGTTCTTATTAATTATTGTAATTGAAAATTTATTTTTCATTTGCCAGTATAGAGTTTACTCCTGTTAAGTTGACAGTATCATGAATTCAGGATCCATCTCCTTTGCCTGTGTATAAAGGCTAAGCTACTTTCTGTACATGGGAGCGTAATCTAAAATAAAATGATATAGATGGAAGGTTTTTCAGTTTTTTCTTTTATTGAAAGTAATTTTTCTCACATATCATATTTTGATTACAGTTTCTCTTCCCTCTACCCCTCCTAGCTCCTCTCTGTCTATCTTCCCATCCAGATCTAAATAATAATAAAAGAAAATATGATAAAAACAAAAATTACCACACGTGGTAGGACAAAATGAACAGGAGGAAAAAATCCCAGGAAAWGACATAAGAATCAAGGACCCACTTGATCTCACTCTCAGAAATCATACAAAAACATTTAACTGGAACTTACTATATATACTCAAAGAACCTGTAGGGTAAAAAGAGAGAAGGAAAAATAGAATAAAATAAAATAAAATAAAAACAATTATATAAAAATTAAAAAAGCAAGAGTCCAGACATGACAATATGAGACAAGGAACATCCAAAGATGCCATGAGATCATTTCCCATTGATCATCCTCTGCTGAGAATGCTGCCTACCTTTAAGGGTAGTTTGTTTGCCCAGTGAGAGCCTGTTGGAGGAAACTACATTTTCATTTACAAGTGGTTATCAATTGAACATAGCTTCTGAGTTAGGGATTGGGGCATGTTTCCAATTCTCCATTCAGCTCTCAGACCACATCTGATGTAATCCTGTGCAGGGCTTGCTTGTGCTGCCTCAGTTCCTATGTGCTTATATGCATATTGGTTCTGTCATTATAGAGGGTCTTGTTTTCTTAGTGTAACTTATCSGGCTCTGGCTCATGCATTCCTTCTTCCTCCTCTTCCATAGACATCTCTGAGCCTTGAGGGGAGGGATTTGATGGAGATATCCCATTTAAGTCTGAGTGTTCTGAGATCTYTCTCTTTCTCTTTCTTCAGGCAGTGGGTCTATGTAGTTGTTCTCATCTGCTGCAGAAGGAAGCTTCTCTAATGATGGCTGATCTGTGAGTATAACAGAATGTCACTAGGATATGCAGTTGGCCTGCAGTTAAATCAGGTATTGGTTGGTTACTCCCACRAACTTTGTGCCACCATTGCACTAGCATACCTTGCAGGAAGGACACCAYTKTAGATCAAAGGATATATAACTAGGTTAGTGTTTACATTTCTCTTTTGATAGTGTGCTGAATACTGTCTTGCACAAAAGATTTTTAGCCTATCAATGTGAACATTTCACCATATGTACTAGCTCAACTTCCCCATGGTTGCTGAGTTGTGTGGGTAATGTCTTTAATAACAGGGCTCTGCTGTCAGTTTATGGGAAGACACATTTAGTTTCAGCAACAGCCTGTGTAGTTTGGGTCTTTCCATGGGACCCATAAGAAAAACAACTCAAATAGATGGAACCTATTTCTAGTACAAGAAGCTTCATTTTGTGACAAGAGATGTCCAGATGGGTCTCTGTCTCCCCCATTACTTGTAATTTAATTTTCATTTCCTTATACTAATACAATAAGATGCTGGCTTTGAGATTAAAGATGTGGAACACTGAGTCACATCTCCTGGATCTGGAGATAAGTAGAATATTGTGCTATAGGAAACATTACATGAAAATGGAAAACATGATTCCTAGTGCTGCATGGTTTGTGCTCAGTAAAGGTCATCTCTGAATAAGAATTGCTTGGTAAGTTAAATGGAAATGAAGTTTGCTGAGATGAGTCAGCTGTTAAGAGGACTTGCTGTTCTTGCAGAGGAGCTAAGATCAGTTCCCAGCACTCATAATGGGAAACATCCAACAGCCTGTAATTCCACCTCACCAGGATATAACACCCTCTTCTGGCCTTTGCAGACATCTGGGTTCTTGTGCACACACCCATACACATACATATGTGCATGAAAATAAAAATAAATAAATCTTTAAAAATGAAAATCCAGGGAAAGAGTTTTACAGGTATTTATAGTTTTAGATTTTTCAGAGAAGTACGATAATGYGCAACAATGGCCTCACATTTTGCATTTTGGCTTGCCATTTTAGTATTAGTGACATTTCCATAGACTGTTCGTAAGAGATAAATTATCTCAGACTTCAGTTGGACAGAAGAGGGGGCTCTGTAGAGATAGAGATCGATATATGGGGGAGGCCAGAGGCTTTAGTGCTGGGCCCATTTAATGGGTCTTGGAAAGAGTTGTACTAAAAGCTTTTAGGGGACGCTCCCTGTTGCTGCTCTTTGTACTCTGTCGAGGAGTTTAATGAATGCAGCCATAAAGAGTGTTTCATCCGTGTGTTATGAGCCCAGGTTCGACTGTTCGTGCTCTCAGAAGGATTCTAGCTGTCTTGGGATAACATTTTATGAAGGAAAGAAAAACTCATATGGAAATATAATTTTTATAATGAGCACTAATCTGAAGAAATTAACAGCAGTCACTGCTATTAAATCCCCAAATCAGAGATTTTGGACTGATTAAAAATATACACCATTCAAACAACAGGATTTCATACCAGATTCGGCTGGCATAATTATCTTTATATCATTGTAGCACTTTGAGCTAAGTTATGAATTTGTCCTCTAGGATGTTTGAAAGGGTTATGAAATGTCTCAGTGTAAAGCACTAGTTGAGAAGAAGGCAGTCTTCAAGGTCATTCATAAGTTTAAATCGCAAAGCCTGCCCTTTCCAATTATATAAGTAGTATGCGGTAGAATAGTGATTTAAAATAGTTAAGGTATGAAGACAAATATTATACCATGCGAATCTCAACATTATCTGCCTGACTTCCAGAATGGAAGGATATTCTAAAGCTAGGGAGCACAAGTCACTTTCTTTAGGACATCTAAAATTTCTAGCACCACAGATACATTATATAATTTTTGTGAGAATTTTTTGCATTGCCTCCATTCGTTTTCTGGATTCTTTTATAACTGCCATCTCTATCTCTATACATCAATATGTATCTATATAAATACATATATAGATATATCTATATAGATATATAGAAATATTTATATATATCCATCTATATAGTTGCAATCTGTAGATATGTATCTATAGGGATAGGAGATACAGATGGAGATGGAGATAGAGATAGAGATATAGAGATAGAGAGAGATACTTGGAGTCATCACTTTGGCAGACACTAGGATATCCCCTGAGGATGGAGCCTGGTAAGTTGGAAAGGAAGTATAGTGTTGAGTGCACTAAAAATATTCTCTACTCTCCTTTTCTATGAGTTGTTCCAAAGATCATAAATCCAAGGGCCATTAGCAGAAGCAACTCTTTGGTGAGAATGCAAATGACATTGATGTGTCTATTTTAATAACCTATACAAATACAAACTATAAGCATATAACAAAACATTTCACTACAATCTTCTTAATCATTGAGAAGATTGTTTTCTAAAATATTTTATCATCTTCAAGAATGTTATTGTTATTACTGAGCATTTAAAGAAATTTTAAACTTTTATTTATTGCATTATTAGATGTATGACAGATGTGTATGTAAATGTTCACCTGCCCCAGAAGTTTAGAGGACCAATTTGGGGATTTGGTTCTCACCTTCTATTTTTACATGACTTCTGGGAGAAAATTTGAACTAAAGTCATTAGGTTTGTGCAACATAACCCTGATTCACAGAGCATTTACCTGGCCCATGCGAATTCTTCTTTTAATACAGTGACACACTTGATTTCACTCTTAGGACTCAGTGTCATGTAGAAAATTGGTCATACCATCATCACTTTTAAATTTTGTTTAATCATAGCTGGGGTTTATTTATTCATTGTTATAATGCTTTTATTGGACATTCATTAAGCACTTTAATTAAATCATAAAAAATGAGTAAAGGCCGGGTTATTTTTCTCTAGCTCACAATCAGTGTGGAGGAGACAGAAAATTTGTGTGGTGTCTATGATTCAACTAGAATAGCAACATGTGCTCTAAAAATACAATTTTCCATTATTGTGTTCTTATTATCCAACCAGCAATTCATATTGGCCATAATTTTGTGTGTAGAAACTCACACTTTTTCAAACTAAGATCATTTTACATATCTAGGTACATACYATTTAAAACCTGGTGTTTTTCTTAACTCTCACCTGTAAATGTTTCTTTATGCCAATGCTTATTCTTYTATAATTTAATTTTTAATGGCAGGCTGTTCTTTGCTCCATTATTTAGCTGCACAATAATTTATTTATTTGACCCTTCCTTTCCAAGTGAATATTTAAGACTTGTTTATGTCACTAAAACAATGCCAATGATGATTGTATACACCAATCTGATTACTCCCTGAAAAAGCCATCAATCTGAGCTACTTGGCTACATGTGTAGTCACATTTAAGTTTTTGATACGTATATCATCAAATGTTTTGGGGAAATTGTGTACTAAATAAAGGATCTCAGGGTCTTTATACTTTGTTATTCTTTTTAGAACTTTTCTAATTTTGATGAATGAACAAATACCATTTTAAATTGCCTTTATGTGTTATTGGTTAGATTAACTAGCTGGAGTTTTTGCTGGCTGCATTCAGTGTTCTTACTTTAATGCCAACCTCCTATTGTACTGTTTCAGTTGTACAATCCCACACCTTTACCTTTCTTGGCATTCGTTATGCTATTTTAAACATTTTTCTGTAAACCTACCCCTTTTATACTGCAGATAAATACATAATTAGAAAGAGAGAACTCTTCAACCTTGTGACAAAGAGCAACTTCATTCATCCCAGAAGCGAAGAAAAACAAAGCAGTGGTCCCAGCAGGCAAACCAGATGTGAGAGAGATTACTTCCAGAATGTGTTCCTGGCCTCTCCCTCAAACCTGATAGAGTCTCAACCCACCAGGAAAAAAAAGATTACATGTAAAAGGCTGTCCTTAAACTTAGGCATTTTTGTTGATGCTGGGTGAAGAAAACAGCTCCTGGGAGAGGAGTACACTCACAGACAAATAATTAATGAATTTAACAAACCAACTCTAATTAATTTATTTGGTCTCAAAAACAACATGGAAATATGTTTTTGGACATTGAGGGATCTCTTGTAGCCGTGGGAAGCAAATGAAAAGCTCTTTGGTAGTTTGCTTCAAAAACCAAKATGCACTGAATATCCTTAATAGCAGTATGTTGTGCATAAGATGAGCTGTGTAAAGGAATGGCAAACCTGAAATAAAACAACTGCTCTGAGCTATAGTAGACAGATGGAAACTGACACCTGAGAACTCAAGGCACTAGAGAAAGAGCACTCTTATTAAATAAACATTCATTAAAGTATTTGCAATTGTTGATATCAAATAAGTTATAGAGGTAAAATGTAGACAGAAAAAAATGACTTACACACAGAATCTAGTAAAATTTTAAAAATTACCAATATGGATTACAATAACTAGGAATATATGGTTTATAATAACTCAGCAGACTCCCTAGCTACTGGAGTTCTTATCCAAAGTCATTTCTTATTTCCATAGCTTGAATTATTTTCTTCAGTATTTCAAAGCTTTTGGTCTTGTATAAAAGTTTTATGTCCACTGCGGTTTGTTTTTTGTCCCGAGTGAGRGACCCTTTAGATGTCTGTGTGTGAGTATCTATTCCCCATCACGTATCAGCTGTTTTTCCCTATGCTTCTTATTTTTACCCTTGTCAAGAGTCAGATGGTTGCAACTTGGTGGAGTTTTAAGAATCATTTCTCTTTAATYTGTGCCTGTTTTGCCCTAGAGCCATTGTATTTGGTCACTATGGCTTTCTCAGATGTTTTGGGGTTAAGAATTGCCTTGCACATAGCCTTTCTTTAGCTCAGGATTATTTTGATTACTTGTGGCCATTTTTTATTCCCATATGAATTTTAGGATATTATATTCTATTTTGTTAAAGAACATCATTGACATTTTTATGAGGGTTGAATTCACTCTGTAGATCACTCCTGAAAATGCTGTCATTTTGGTGATATTCTTCTGGTGATTCAAAAACCAAGAATAACAATTGAAAAAAATAGGTCTATGTTGAATTTAAAAGGTTCTACACAGCAGATGAATCAATCAGCAGAGACAGCATATAAAACAGAAGAATATCCTCGATTATRTTCATCAAACAGGAGATCAATATCAATAATATATAAAAAGCACAAGAAGTAAAAACAGTTTCAGAACACAGAAGTGGATAAAAAAAATCTGACAACATACAAACATAAAACTACATGATCTATCATTCCAGAATGACATTTGTAGGAAAACAAAACACAAAATTGCAGTCATGTCGCATAGCAAAATTTTAGTGTAATGGRTTCTTGAAATTTTATTTAGAGAGAGGGGTGACATGCAAGAGATTGTTCAGAAGAAGAAACTGATAAACATATAGAAAAATCTAAATCACTATTGACACAAATAATAATGATGATAAAGTTAATTTGAATAAATAAAACCAGGTACGTCCAAATTATTGAATAATGACATCAAATATATATATGAAAAGTTGGAATGATAGGAAGATATATAGAGAATTAACATTTTTGATAGCCATACCAAGTACATATATTAAATATCTTAATGAGGGAAAACAAAACAGAAGTAGCCTGTAGAGCATCTTATGAGTGAAATAAGGGGAAGGAGATTAAAGAAATATCATTGAGATAAAAATGGAAAATATTATAAATGCCATGACAGCAAATGATAGGCATCAGTATAAACATCTGCATTAATATAAACAGACACAACTTACTAGTTAAAAGTGATTGACAAATTACATATGTGTATCTACTCAGATATCCATTGTTAATATCAAATTTAAAAGATGCCTGAAGGGTAAATATAAAAAGATATGAAAAGATGCATAAAACAAACACTGACTCAAGCAGAGCAGACTCTCATTTATTGCTCCAAACAAATTKGAAACAGTGGCAAAATTCTTTCATAGGACTAAAGAAGTAGATCACTGAGAAATGGATCATTCGGAAGAAAGATGCCCAGTTCTTACCCATTCAAAGGCTGCTCACAATAGAGTCTTAAATASAGAAGACCAAAATGGACCTAATGACAATAAGGGAAAGAACAAAACAAAAACAAAATCACCAGACCAGATACTTTATCTCACCTTTCACCAAAGATAATTGCATCACAAAAATGCAATAAGTTGGAATATAATTTGCATAGCACAATTAATAAGCCTAATATAACAGGTATATATGGGTAACTTTTCATTAATCAGAGAATTCTCACTCTAGCTAAGCAATCAAGACATGATCATAGTGAATAGTGTAGCCATTTTATAGACTTAAATCTATAAGTACAGAGTAAATGGATATCATCCAGGCCATATTCTTAGACCTTGATCCACTGAAGTTGAAGTTATTTATCAAAAATTCACAGGCATATGCAGAAAGAGGTACCTGTGGTTTGCTGGTATGGGGATGAWTTTTTATRTGTAATTTGGATAAGAGTTGTCAGCATCTATTAACACTATAAATTACACTTGTGCCAGTCTTTTCACTTCTATACAAAGGGAAAGAATTGACAAGTGTTATCYGTGGCACCCCTGGTAGTAACAGCAAATGGTGAGCAAATCCTGACTGTTCCTTGGTAGAGAAATGTYTAATTAGCCTAAATGTTATTGAGTGTAATCATTCAAATGGTTGAACTATACCTATGTTTGCCAATATCAATAACTCAAAACCATTGAAATGATAAAAGCTACACTGTGTGATAGCTTACTATGTATGTTAAGTGAAACATTAAAACCAATATGTGGAATATRAATATGTACATATATTGAAAAAACTAAATTAAATTGAATGGGATGATAACACTTCAGCCAGTATGATGGCTTTTCAGGCAAAGAAGTGGTAAGGGATGTGTAAATCATAATTGTTACCTTAATCTTTAAACAAACTTACACATTATTCATACARTGAACAAAAATAAAACCTAAGAAACTATAGTAAGATGTTAACACTTTTTTAAAAATTGASTTCATGTGCATAATCATCTATAATTTAAAATACATGGTACAGAAAGTTGTATGTCTGTATATTTGCATGTTGTATGTGAATGTGTGTATAATATCAAGTGTGTGTGTGAAGGTCAGATGCATTGRCCATCTCCACCATTTCTCTTCACTTTATACTTTTGAGACAATGTCTTCTTCTGTACCTGGAACTTACAAATTCAGCCAGATCAGCTGGCCAATGGTATCCACTAATCACATCCCCCCATCTCCCATCAGTGGGGGTGAATGTGTATTACCATGCCCAGTTTCTATGTTGCTGCTGGAAATTCCAACTCAGGTGTCGGCATGGAAAGCTGTCTACTGACTAATCCATCTTCCRACTTCTAAAACAGGAGATTTTAAATTAATTAAAACATGTATTTAAAAGAATTCCTTACACTTTTAAGTATCAATCATCACAAATTTCTTCTTAGCTTGTCTAACTTTAACACATTTCCTCCATAAGGTCAAAACTTTATTGGGTGTTGGGTGATCTTTAAATATTTATGCTGTTCTTTCAAACCTTTGGAATCAATGTGCATTATTCTTTTGTCATTTAATCTAAAAAATTATCTAGAGAAATCATTTTATCTAATTGATGAGATAACTGTCTCAAAATTCTTATTCTAATTTGTCTTTCAGTGACCATTAGCTCAGATCCTATTCTCAGCAATCCTTCTATATTCTCTGGCTAGAAATGCATTTTCATGACATCTCACTTGAATTTACATTCACAATTTATTTAGGGTCGGTGTGTGGGTATTTAAGACTGGGGCCTTTGACGGATGCCATAAGAATGCGGAGCACAGCTTTCTTACTATGTTCTTCCTTCAGATGTTTTTGAACTTCTTCGTTGTGCTTTTTCCCCCCTTTGATCTCTCAGTTTACTTCCTTTTGAAATCTAAAATTTTGTCACTGTTTTCCAAATCAAACATCTAAATAGTGATGCAAATGCCATTTAATCTGTAAACTTAAATTTTAAAAGGGCCAYGACATTAACTCGGTTTATTTAAACTTTAGTTTTCATATTTATATTACTCCATTCTCTTAAGTCCTAACATTCTCCTAAACTATTTGCCATTCTTTAGTTTGTTAATCTATTATTCTATCTTACACCACTAATTTGTATATCTAAGGAAGCTTTTGTTTATTGATTAGTGTGTCCATGGACTGGAACTAGTCATTATATTCCATTATGGTACCCATTTGTTTCTCTAGTCAGACTGAAACATCCTTTAAAAACACAAATTATTTGTTTTTATTTTCTAAGTTATAATTCACTTTAYCTCTGTGAAACTGTAGAAAAATGTATATTTGTAATATTCTAAGATCATTCATCCTTTTTTGTATTACTAACTCCTATTATATTCATGTTCTTTGGTTCTTAGYTGGAGCTGCATAGCAATATTATGTTTAGGAATTTTACTAAGTGTATACTTTAAATAACATTTATGATCAAGCAGAAATAAAGAAATCAGTTTTTCATAGGTGTTTATTRGTTTTACTTTAGATTTCTGAATTGAGACCAATCAATTTTATTTAATAGTACCTCAGGTCAAACAGAAAATGTTCATTTCTAAAATTCTGTATTATTGGAAATAAA
>BDUI01016740.1:15827-34958 GCA_002335545.1 Apodemus speciosus
CATGCCTTTATTTTTTAGATAATTGCCATATCTCTCTACCTGTCTATCCATCATCTATGTATGAATGAATGAATGAATGGATGGATGGATGGATTTATGTTATATGCAACTATCTCCCTATCATCTATCTCTTTCTCCTCCAATCCTCTCTATCTTTATCTGTTTATGTCTCATCCTTGAACATATGCATGAATGTATCTAGGTAAGTGTGGCAATTTGAATGTAATTGGTCCTTATAGCCCCATATGCAGTAAGAGGAGGTGTATCCATGTTGGAGTAGGTGTTTCCTTGTTGGACGATTGTGATGCTGAAGGAGGTGGGTTTTGAGGTTTCATGCATGCTCAAGCAATGCCCAGTATGCAACTCTCTGTCTGTATGACTGTCTGTGTGCCTGCCTGCCTGCCTGTTTCTCCAAGACCAGCTGTGACAGTGTCTTCATGATCCCAGGAGGACATGTAGTTTTGGTCTCATGTAAAGCAGGCACAGACATATTCACACACTAGGTAGGAGAAGCAAGTTTAAGAAGCACAAACACTTTTTCATACATACATATATAAATATAAATACACACATTCGATGGATAGACCAATACTTCAACCCCTTACATATATACTCATATTTGGTGAATGGAACAAAGCTCGAACCTTCTTTTTTCTTACATTGTTTACTAATCACTACAAAGTCTGAGGTACAAATCTTACAATGCTATTACATTCGATTTTCCTCTAGTGAGAGTCTGAAGGGAGAAAGAGAAGGTAGAATCATATATCTATATCATAATCTCAAAGATTGAAAGAAAGACACTTCCTATGGCTGGACTTCCTGGTTGGTCCTGAGTGGGAGACAATATGCTTAGTTTTGCTACTGTAGGTGTCCCAGGGCTAAGGGAGACCCAGGGGAACTTCCTCTAATCTGAGGATGGAATAGCGGGAAGGGATGAGATCAGAATGTATATTTAATAAAAAAAAATAAACAAATGAAACAAAATGATTGTAGTGGGTCATGACTGCACATGCCTTTAATCCAAGCATTCAGGAGGAAGTGATATTCATTGATCAGAGCTGAAAGCTAGTCTGGTGTACAGAGGGAGTTCCAGGAAAACCAAAGTTACACAATGAAACCCTGTCTTTAAAAAATAATAAAAAAAGAAAGAAAAAAAAAACTTCAAAGCAAAAACAGAAACAAATGAAAGAAAACAAACAAACAAATAAAAAGAATAAAAAGAAAAACCTTTATGGAGCAGAGGCTTTCCCTAAAGGTATAGCCTGAATGTGTAAACTGTCTGGCTTCAGTGGAAGAACATCTGCTTAGTCCTGCAGAGAATTGATGTGCAAGGGTGGGTGGATCCCAACAGAGGGCTTCTTCCATCTCAGTGGAGAAGAAGATATTGGATAGTGGTGGGGTCTCTGAGTGGGGAAAGGGAGGGGGCAGCATTTGATATAAATATATAAGATTTTGATGTCAGTGACAATGATACCTCCAGAAGTGCTTTTATTGATCATATTATTTTGGTTAACTTGTTGTTGTTTTTTGTTGTTGTTTTGTTTTGTTTTGCTTTGTTTTATATTGGTTACCTTGTTTTTCTTGTTTGTTTTGTCTAGTTTTGTTTTAGAAGGTGAGAATTACTCTTCCTATTTCTGTGAAGAATTAAGCTGGAATTTTGATGGTAATTAAACTAAACCAGTGGATTGCTTTTGGTAAGATGGCCACTTTCACTGATTTTTTTTATCTTATTTTATTGGACATATTCTTTATTTACATTTCATTTCTCTTTTCCTGGTTTCCCCGCCCCACCCCAATGTCCCATATGTCTTTTTCCCTCCCGCTTTACACCTATTCAACCCTTCCCACTTCCCTGTTCTCTTATTCCCCTACACTGATGCATTGGGCCTTTCCAGAACCTGGGTCCACTCTTTCCTTCTTGTCTGACAGCATTTGGTAGGTGGATTGTGTCTTTGGTGTTGCAAGATTCTAGGCTAATATCCACTTATCAGTGAGTGTATGCCTTGGGTATTCTTCTGAAACTGGGTTTCTTCACTCAGTATGATGCTCTCTAGCTCCATCCAATTCTTTAGGAATTTCATGAGTTCATTGTTTCTAATGGCTGAATAGTACTCCATTGTGTATATATACCACATTTTTTGTATCCATTCTTCCNAATTTCCTTCTTCAGAGATCTGAAGTTTTTGTCAAACAGATCTTTCACTTGTTTGGTTGGAGTCACACCAAGATACTTTATATTGTCTTTGGCTATTGTGAAGGGTGTCATCTCCCGAATTTCCTTTTGAGCCTGCTTGCCCTTTGAGTATAGGAACCTACTTATTTACTCGAGTTGATTTTATAACTGGCCACTTTCCTGAAGTTGTTTATCAACTGTAGGATTTCTCTGGTGTAGTTTTTTGGGTCACTTAAGTGTACTATCATATCATCTGTGACTAGTAATAGTTTGACATCTTCCTTTCCAATTTGTATCCCTTTGACTTCCTTTTGCTGTCAAATTGCTCTAGCTAGTACCTCAAGCACTATATTGAAAAGATAATGTGAGAGAGGGCACCCTTGTCTGGTCTCTGATTTTAGTGGGAGTGCTTCAAGTTTCTCTCCATTAACTTTGATGTTGGCTGCCAGTTTGCTGTAACTTGCTTTTACTATGTTTAAGTATGGGCCTTGAATTCCTGCTCTTTCCAAGACTTTTAGCATGAAATGATGATGAATTTTGTCAAATGCTTTTTTGCATCCAATGAAATGACCATGTTTTTTTTTTTTTCTTTGACCTTGTTTAGGTACTGGATTACATTGATGGAATTCTGTATATTGAACCACCCCTGCATCCCTGGGATGAAGCCAACTTGATCATGGTGAATAATCATTTTGATGTGTTTTTGGATTAAGTTGGCCAGAATTTTATTGAGTATTTTTTTCATCAATGTTTATAAGGGTTATTGGTCTGAAGTTCTCTTTCTTAGTTGGATCTTTATGTGGTTTTGTTATCAGGGTAATTGTGGATTTGTAGAGTGAGTTGGGTAGTATTCCCTCTGTTTCTATTTTTGCAATAGTTTGAAGAGTATTGGAATTAGGTCTTCTTTGAAGGTCTGATAGAATTCTGCACTAAAGCTATCTCGTCCTGTGCTTTTTTTGGTCTGGAGACTTTCTATGACCCCTTCTATTTTTCTGGAGGTTATGGAACTGTTTAGATGATCTATTTGTTCCAGATTTAATTTTGGTATTTGGTATCTGTCTAGGAAATTGTCCATTTCCTCCAGATTCTCCAGTTGTGTTGAGTATTGGCTTTTGTAGTAGAATCTCATGATTTTTTGAATTTCCTCAGTTTCTGCTGTTATATCTCCCATTTCATTTCTAATTTTGATAATTTGGATACTGTCTCTGTGCCCTTTAGTAAGTCTGGCTAAGGGTTTATCTCTCTTGTTGATTTTCTCAAAGAACCAGCTCCTGGTTTTGTTGATTCTTTGTATAATTCTTTTTGTTTCAACTTGATTGATTTCAGCCCTGATTTTGATGATTTCTGTCAGAAGTAAGGAAAATATGAAATAGCCATTGGAGAGTGTATGAATGTGACATATGATGATGTAATTTAATCACTGACTCTGATGATAGGATTGAAGCAAAATCTTATAATTTTCTTTAATTATATTAAAGAATACAAAGTACAAAGTAAATTCAAAGTATTTATACAAAGTATAAATACAAAATAAATACTCTATTATTTTGAATTGTAATTTTATACAGTGATTGCAAAAATTCAGAGATGGGTGAAGGAGCTAAGAACAAATGAAAAGGATTGACTAAAATACTTTGCCATGGGAGATTGTTAATTCAATGCCTACCAAGTTTGAAAAATGACATTGTTGAGATAAAGAGATACTTTCTGGCTCACAATTTATTTTGTTGTATTGCAACTCTGACAGATAACCTCTCAGTGGTGCACTTTATGTGAATGTGATATTTAAATTCATAGAAAATTGTGAAGTTATATTTTGTTGCAGAAAGCTGATGATGATAACCTTTACAACACTTTTTTCTCAAATTTCCTAGGGCTGTGATATAGACCCTGAAACACTGAATTTAGTTTCCATTCCCCATCCAACTTCCTTGCTTGCTGAGTCAAAGGGGGCACGGCCAGCTGCCCTGAGGGCAGATAATATAGAAAAGCAGGCCATTTAGAATTACACCCATTACTCAACAGAAACTCTCAAATCTAGAAGCTCCACTACCCAGCAAAACTAACAATTATTATAGAAAAAGAAAACAAAATATGTCAATACAAATCCAAATATAATATTAAAAATAAAAGGAAGCATGCATGTTCACACATACCATCACCACCACCCTCATAAAATAACAAGAGTTGACTATTAATAACTGGTCATTAATTTCAACATCAATATACTCAATTCCCTATTAAAAAGACATTGTCTAAAAAAAATGGGTGCAAAACTGGATCCATCATTCTCCTGCACAAAAGAAACACACTCAGCATAAGGATAGTTATTGTCTCATAGGAAAGGGCTAGATAAAGTTTTTTTTCAAGCAAATGGAACAAAATTGAGAAGCAATCTTAAAAGCTAAGAATGATATCTCAATTCTGAACAGCTGTGATCCAAATGCAAGGGAACCCACATTTGTAATAGAAACATTAGTAATTCTTAAATCACCCATCAAACCCCAAACTACAGTAGGAGATTTGAATATCTCACACTTGTCATTTGACAGGTAATCCAGACAAAACTAAACAGAGAAATAATGAGCCTAACAGGCATTGTGAATTAAATGAACATTATATAAATCTTTAGAATAGTTCACCAAAACACAAAAGAATGTACCTTCTTTTTAGCATGCCATCGTTCCTTCTCCAATATTTCCTATATCCTTAGATACAAAACAAAATACAACAGAAGGAAAAATGCCAAACTCTTTCTGTAAATCCAGAGTCACCTTGATTCCCAAATCACACAAATACTCAACAAAAAAGAAATCATCCTCTTATGAATGGTAATGCAAAATTACTCAATAAAATGTTTGCAAAGTGTATTCATGAATACATCAAAAATATCATCCACAGCGATCATGTAGGCTTCATCCCAGGGATAGCAGGATAGGTTCATTATATGAAAATCCATCAAAATAGTCCAACATATTTTGAAACTGAAAGAAAAATATCACATAATGTTTTCATACAATGCTTAAAAAGCCTTTGACAAAATCCAAAGCTTTTTTACTAAAAGTCTTAGAGAGTTCAGGAATACCATGCACATGCATTAACTCATTAAAGGCAATATATTGGAAGCTAATTGTCAACATGAAATTAAGTGTAGAGAAACTTTAAAAAATTTCATAAAATCAAGGAAAATACAAGGCTGCTCATTCTCTTCCTATTTATTTAATATAGTAATTAAATTAACAGCCACACCAATAAGACAAGTAAAAGAGTCCAACAAATTACAAATTTAAAAGGAAGAATTAAAATATGCTATTATGAATATTATACTATACATAAGTGATCTGGTAAACACCTTATCCAATGTGGCTGGTTATAAACTTAACGAAAGCAGTAGCCTCCCTTCTTATAAATGATAAATGGACTGATAATAAATTAAGATTAATAACACCCGTTATAGTAGCCATGAATAATATAAAATTTCTTTGTGTAATTCTAATGAAGCAAGTGAAAATACCATGTGACATTAGATTTTAGAAGATGGAAATATTTCCTATGCTTGTAGATTGGAAGCATTAACATAATGAAAATGGCCATCTATACAAAAGAATTTAAATATTGAGCACAATTCTATCCCAATTTTAAGACAATAATATATAGGTATTTAAAACAAATTCTAGGCTACATAAAGATTAAGAAAAATAACAAGGATATCTAAGACAATATTTATTAATAAAATAACTCCTGGACTTACCACCATCCCTGACCTCAATGTATACTACAGAATAATAAAAATATAAACTGCAAGGCATTTTTAATGTTAGACACTGACATAACCACACAAATCTGTGGATACTCCATTTTTGATAAAAGAGACAAAAGCATGCAGTAGGAAATAAAAATAAAACAAAGCATCTCCAACACATGTTGCTGGACTAAGTCGATGTCTACATATAGAAACATGCAAACAGAACCATATCTATCATCCTGAACAGAATTCAAGTTCAAATGCATGAAAGCCTGCAACATAATATTGAGTATACTGAATCTAGTAGAACAGAAATTGGGGAATAGAATTGAACTAATTTTGCAGGAGATCACATCCTGAACATAAAAAGAATGGCCCAGGCTCTAAGATCAACAATTGATGAATTGTACCTCATGAATTCAAAAGTTTCTTCTGTAAGGCAAAAGATATTATCAATAGGAAAAATATCAGACTTCTGATTGATTAAAGATTTTCACCATCCCTACATCTGACAGATGGCAAAAAAATTATGAAGAACTGAAGAATTTAGACAGCATCAAGTCAAAATGACAAATTTCAATATTGGGTCAAAACTAAACAGATTTCTCAATGGGGGGATCTCTAATGGGCAAGAAATATTAATGTTAAAAGTCCTTTGTCATAATGAAAATACAAATCCAAACAACTCTGAAATTAAACCTTACACACGTCAGAATAGCTAAGATCAATAATAAAAACATCTAATAACTAATTAATAACTAATAATCAATAGCTAAGGTCAATAAGTGATAGCACACACTGGTGAGGATGTGGAACCAGAGGAACACTCATTCATTGCTGGTTGGAGTACAACTTGTACAACCAATTTGGAAATAAATTAGGTGGATTCACAGAAAATTGAAAATAGTTCTACCTCATGGTAGAATTATACTCCTCCCACCCTCCCTAGGGTATATATCCCAGAAGATGTTGCACCATTCCACAGAGACATTTGCTCAATTATGTTCACAGAAGCTGCATTTTTATTTTCCAAAAATTAGGAAAAAAAACCCTACAATATCTATCAACTGCAGTATGGATAAAAAATGTAGTAAGTCTACATAATAGGGTTCTATTAAGTTATAAAAATAGACATGAATTTTATAGATAAATCCATGGAATTTGCTAAATACATTGTGAGTGATAATGAAGACCCAAAAGTGCATGAATGATATGGACTGATGTATAAGCAGATATGGAACTCTGCAACTTGCATTGGTTGAAAAGTGGGGTGTGGGCATCTCAAGGATGTGACAGAGACCTGGGTTGGGGAGATACCCAAATATTCAATGAGCTTGACCTTTGCTATGACTTACAGCATTGGACTTATAGAACCCAAAGTGGCTACATCCTGTAACTAGGCCAGAATCCCAGTAGTGCTAGAGGCACACTTATCCATCCACAGATCCTTTGACCCAAATTGTATCTTCCACCCAGCAGCAGACTCAGATGTAGACAGTCATGCACAGCCAAACACTAAATGGAGATTGCAGACTCTTATGGAATCTATGGTAGGAGTGAGGGCTCTGAAAGGGACAGTAACTCCATGCAAAGATCAAAAATCGACAACTGACATGAACTTTTGGTATCACAGGTGCTGGGAAAACCATCAAATAGCACACACACTGAGTCTGCCCGTGCTCACACATATGTAGCAGATGTAAAGTTCCTACATGGTATAGATCCCATTGTGTTTATTGCCAATTATATCAGTGATATTCACATAAACTCAATCTGATCTCCAGTGAGTGGTAAAAATACCTCTTATGACCTCAGGCATCAGGATGGACCTTCAAAAGCATCAGACACTCAAGCAGCAAAACAGATCACAACCATAACTAGATTGTCAATTAGAAGTAGGAATGATACTTAGCAGTATGTAAATCCAAAGCATTTGACAATTCATCAGAGATTGTTAACAAAAACTACCTCTGAGGTCAATAGAGTCTACATAGAAGTTAAACATCAAAAGAGCTTTTTGTGTTTCCTCTTTCATGACTTCTGCCTGTTGACCCACATTCTCATGTATTTCTTTAAGTGATTTTGCATTCCCTCCTTATTGGCTTCTATCTTTTGATCCATTTTCTTATGAAGTTCTTTAAGGGCTTCTAACTTTTGATATACTGTCTACTGTATTTCTTTAAGAGATTTATTTATGTCTTTCTTCTGTTCCTCTAGCAGCATCATGACCAGTGATTTTCGATCTAAATCTTGTTTTTCTGGTGTGTTGGGGTATCCAGGACTTGCTGCTGTTGGAGAATTTGGTTCAGATGCTACCATATTGCCTTGATATCTGTTAGTAAAGTTCCCACATTTGCCTATTGCCAGTTGGTTATCTCTGGCATTATTTGGTACTCTAGTCACTGGCTGGTACTTGAATCCCCTGTGGGCCCATAAGGCTCTTTCCACACCACTGGATGGCTGTGTTTCCCCTGGCACAGATTGCTGATATGCTGCTCTCCTCTTGGGTGCTGTTGGACCCCAAGCATTCATGAGGAACATCACCTGAATTTATTTTGGCAGGTAGGGTCTCAGATATCAATCTGATCATTATGGCCAGCTAAGAACTCTTACCTCAATATATCTATGAGCATCAGTACAGACCTTCAAATAGTTCAGATTCTTAAACAACGAAATAGAACACAGTCATAACTTGAGTCTCCATCAGCAGTAGGAATAAAGGATTCCATCATGATTGTGGATTACAACAGGCAGCCCTGGAGTCATCTTGGTTTCTTATTATAGGTATTGTTACAGGCATCAAAGTTCATTACAAAGTCGATATCTGGGCCTACATGCATGCACAAGGAACATCAACTGAATTTCCTCTTTCAGGTAAAATCTCAGGTATCAATCTGATCTCGATTGCCAGCTCAGATCATGTATAACTGTGGGCATAAGTATAGACGCTGGAGTTCATCAGATTCTCAAACAGCTACACCAAACATAGCCATCACCAGGATGTCAGTCAGGAGAGTCATAGAGGACTCCATCATAACTTACTTCATTATATCTTACACAGTCTTACTCACAATGATCTTTAAAATAGACTGTTCTGGCTAAGGGGTCGCAGACATCCAGAAACTATTCAAAAACCACACTGACTCTGGATATCAATATGTCATGACAGATATGTTGTAAATATATTTTCCTTGTCAGTTGGGATCTCTGATTCCATCAACTCTTCCAAAGTGACAGTACGGTTCAGTCATGGCCTGTTTATGTGTGGTGGGATTAATCTAGAGTATATCCTGATTTCTATTGCTGGGAACATCAGGGACATCAAGGTAGTTTCAGGGCACATGTAAGACTGTGTACAGAAACTACTACTGTCAGGATTCAATGTGACATCATAATGGTTAACAGCTGGTAGAACACTTCTCACAAATTGGGCTGAATCATGGATAATTGACATCATTAAAGATTGCTTGATTATTTCTCTACAGTATGAGCAGGGACCTCTGACACCAACATACAGCAATTTTGAATTTTACTCATTATTTGGATTCTAGGCTTTATAGTAGAACACTTTTCTGAATATGGATTCAGGAAGCAGTGCTGACCATGGAATTCAACAGGGTCTTGGTTGGCAACAAGGATAATACAAGGCCTCCATTTGGACATCAGCATGGTTGATTGGTGGGTGTGAATAATCATCAGTTATTTCAACATAGTTTTAGTTTGAATATCAGGCCATAGACTATAACTGGATATGGTAGGAGTACATAACACTTACTTCAACATTGTCTTAAGCTGCAAGATGGACCAAGGTTTTTAACATGTCTCTCTTGTGGAAGATCAAGATGTGGTACTACCTGGATCATGGCCATCAACAAGATTTCGTTAGAAAACATGGAGTATTGATAGTCAGTATGGTGAGATGAGACCAGTGATATCAACATATTTGCCTGAGGCAGCAAGAATAATGCCCAAAAACTTTAATATACTTGTTACTTCAGTTTAGGTATATTTTGTTATTGTTATCACAGATAATACTTTTTCAAGGATAAAATATAATAACAAATATAACATAAGCATAAAATATAACTTTTTATCACTACAAACATAATATTAAAATGCAATCATTTGGAAACTTTTTCTGACACCAAAAGCTCTAGGTTTTAAGTAATCTTACCCATTTAAGCCATATTCCCTTGGTTTCTGTTAGCAAAGTTCCTATGTTTGCCTTTTCCATCTGTTTATCACTGGCATTAGTTGGTCTTGATGTTACTGATTAATGTTTGAAGCTCTTGTGAGCCTGGCATTTGGCGCTCCTGTCAAAGAGGGTGTCTGCACTCTAGAGGCAGAAACTGGAAGCTTTCTGTCACTGGGCTCAGAATTACCTCCTCTGCTCTGCTGGGCAGGACTCAAGTCACTTCCTGGCTTGCTGTTGGGATCATAACTGGCCTCACACTGTCTTCTCCTGGTTTAGCTAGATGTCAGCTCTTAAGAATCAGTTCTTATATTTGAGTGGTTATCTTCTTTTGGGATTGATGAGAGGAGGTTTCTATCTTGCTTCATCATGGGTGTAGTTTCCCTCCTTGTATTGGAGTTTTCCTCCTATTATCCTTTGTAGGGCTGTGTTTGTGGAAAGATATCGTGCAAATTTGGTTTTGTCATGGAATTTCTTGGTTTCTCCTTCTATGGTGATTGGGATTTTTGCTGTGTATAGTAGTTTTGGCTGACATTTGTGTTCTCTTAGAGTCTGCATGATATCTGCTCAGGATCTTCTAGCTTTAATGGTCTCTGTTGAGATGTCTGGTGTAATTCTGATAAGTCTTCCTTTATATGTTACTTGGCCTTTWTCTCTTACTGCCTTTAATATTCTTTCTTTGTTTAGTACATTTGGGACTTTAATTATTATGTGATGGGAGGTATTTCTGTTCTGGTCCAGTCTGTTTGGAGTTCTGTAGGCTTCTTATATATTCATGGGCATCTCTCGCTTTAGGTTRGGGAAGTTTTCTTCCATAATTTTGTTGAAGATATTTGCTGGCCCTTTAAGTTGTAAATCTTCACTCTCATCTATCCCTATAATCCTTAGGTTTGGTCTTCTCATTGTGCCCTGGATTTCCTGGATGTTTTGGGTTACAAGCTTTTTGCATTTTTGCAATTTCTTTGACTGTTAAATCAATGGTTTCTATAGTATCTTCAGCATCTGAGATTTTTTCTTTTATCTCTTGTATTCTATTGTTGTTATTTGTGTCTATGGACCCTGGTTTTTTCCCAAGGTTTTCTATATCCAACGTTGTCTCCCTTTGCAAATTCTTAGTTCTTTCTGCTTCTGTTTTTAGAACTTCGATGATTTTGCTCAGATCTTTCACTTGCTTGTTTGTGTTTTCGTGTACTTCTTTAAGAGCTTTTTGTGTTTCCTCTTTCATGACATCTGCCTGTTGACCCATGTTCTCCTGTATTTCTTGAAGTGATTTTTACATTTCCTCCTTATTGGCTTCTATCTTTTGATCCATTTTCTCCTGAAGTTCTTTAACTGACTTTTGTGTTTGCCTTGTAAGGGCTTCTAACTTTTGATTTATTGTCTACTGTATTTCTTTAAGAGATTTATTTATGTCCTTCTTGTGTTCCTCTAGCAGCATCATGACCAGTGATTTTAGATCTAAATCTTGTTTTTCTGGTGGGTTCGTGTATTCCGGACTTGCTGCTGTTGGAGAATTTGGTTCGGATGCTGCCATATTGCCTTGATTTCTGTTAGTTAAGTTCCTACATTTGCCTATTGCCATTTGGTTATCTCTACCATTTTCTATGCTGGGAGCCTAAAGTGACAGATCAGGGTTGAAAACAAAATTTACCCAATTATTCTCTTTTGAATATCTCATTTTCTCACAATTTTTTAATTGGATCTTCAGAAATATTATGTAATGATGCCCAGACGTTTATTTCCTAAGGTAAATAAAGTATATTATTGATTTCTGTTCATCAAGCCATACACACCTTCAATTATTACTTGATAATCTCAGTATCAACTTCATACCTTATAGATTAATATGAAGGCTATGATGCTGAGCAGTGGAGATTATATGTTATGTGGTCCCAGAAAACACTTCCATGGTCATAAGTTACAGTGCAACCTTGTACATGGCTTCATTTAATTACAGCACTTTTCGCTAGTATGTGAAGAAGGACTAATTAGGAAATATTAGGTGCCAGCAGTTTCCTGTGATTAGTAGCTACTATTAATAAGGATATTAGCTGCTTCTTAATTTTTTATACTAATTTGAAATTATGAAGTCAAGAAGCTTATATGGTCTGCCAATTGTGTTCAAGGATCATATGCACAGATTTCCACTCTTGCTTCTACAGTCTATCTGGAAACAACAAGCAAGAGGACATCTGCTTCTCATAATTTATATATTTTCCTTTGAGAACATGTGGCACTGTGTAGTCCACTTATCCCACAGAACATCAATACTCATTAGTCTGCTTTAAAAATGCTTGTATTACTGGATTGTGCTTTCACATCTGCCTCCTTTTCAAGTTTGTTGTTATTTCCCATAAAAGTTACAAAGTTGCAGTGGGGAAGAGCTTCAAGCATATGGGCACATGATGAAATACCAGATCTTCCTGTTCATATCACAGTGAGAAAGCACTCATTGTCTAGTCCCCCACCCCCCTCTGCTTGCCTCCAGTTTTAGATATTTGTCTATAGTTTCTGTCATTCATTAGAAAACTACATAAGTGCCTGGAACTGACCTAAGATGTCTGTTGGGTTACATGTAGCCATTTTTTCCACTATCTTCTTTTCTGAACTGGAAATTGAACTTTGTGTCTTACAAGCATTTCACCATGGATGAATATCACCAGAACTCCTTGCATTATGATTTTCTCTCAGTCCATTTTTAAATTTACTATTACTTAAAGTGAGAAAGTGAATAATTAATCATTAGGGAAATGCAAATAAAAAAAAACCCTGAGATAATATAAAAATAATTTATGGCACAGAATCAAAGCAGTACTAAGAGGAGAACTCATAGCTCTTACTTCCTCCAAAAAGAGATTGAAAAGAGCTTACACAAACAGCATGACAGGGAAATTGAAAGCTGTAGAAAAAAGGAAGCAAATATCCCCAAGAGGAGTAGAAGGCAAGGCAGGAAATGATCACATTTCAGGCCTAATTCAAGGAAACAGAAACAAAAAGATCTATACAAAGAATTAACAAAATAAGGAGCTGGTTCTTTGAAAAAAAAAAAAAAAAAAAAAACAAAACATATACCCTTAGCCAGAATAACCAAAGGGCACAGAGACAGTATCCAAATTAATAATATCAGAAATGAAAAGGGAGACTTAACAACAGAAATTGTGGAAATTCTTAAAATCATCAGATCCTAATATAAGAGGTTATACTCAACAAGGTTTGAAAACCTGGTTGAAATGGTCAACTTACAAGATACATGCCAGCTACCATTGTTAAAACAGGATCAGATAAATCACCTAAATATTTCTATAAGTCCTGAGGAAATAGAGGCAGTCATTAATAGTCTACCATCAACAAATAATCCAGGACAAGATGGGTTTAATGGAAAAATCTATGAGATCTTCAAATAAGAGTTAATTTCTATACTCGTCAAACTTCCCCACCAAATAGAAACTCAAGGAACACTACCCAGCACACTCTATTAAGCCACAATAACACTTATACCTAACCCAAACAAGGAAGAAGAACTTCAGATCAATGTCCCTCATGAACATTGATGCAAAAATATTGAACAAAAACCTGACCAACCAAATCCAGGAATGTATTTAAACTACAATTCACCATAATCATGTAGGCTACATGCCAGTGATGCAGTGATGGTTCAAAATGTGGATATGCCATTGTAATCTACTATGTAAACAAACTAAAAGAAAAAAAAAAACATGGTCTTTTCATTAGATGCTGAAAAGGCTTTTGGCAAAATCCAGCATCACTTCACAATACAAGTCTTGGAGAGATTGGGAATCCAAAGCCCATACCTAAACTTAGTTAAAGCAATATACTGCAAACTGGTAGCCAACATCAAGTTAAATGGAGAGAAACTTGAAGCAGTTCCAATAAAATTGGGTACTAGATGAGGCTGCCCTCTCCCTCTCTATTTAATATAGTACTTGAAGTCATAGCCAGAACAATCAGGCAGCAAAAGGTGGTCAAAGTTATAAAAATTGGAAAGAAAGAAGTCAAAATATCACTATTTGCAGATGATATGATAGAATAATTAAGTGACCACAAGACTTCCAGCAGAGAACTCCTAAAGCTGATATAAAAATTCAACAAAGTTGCTGGATATAAAATTAACTCAAGCAAATTGGCAGCCTTCTTCACCTCAAAGCATAAACAAAAGGAGAAAGAAATTAGGGAAATGACACCCTTCACAATAGTCCCAAATACTACATTATATATAAGTGTGACCATAACATGTGAAAGAGCTATAGGACAAGAACTTTAAGTCTCTGGAGAAAGAAATTGAAGAAAGTATCAGACAGTGGAAAGATATCATGTGTTTATGGATTGGTAGGATCAATATACTAAAAATGGCCATCTTGCCAAAAGCAAACTACGGATTCAATGCAATACCCATCAAAACCCCAAATCAATTCTTCATAGATATAGAAAGAGCAATTCTCAAAATCATGTGAAATAACAAAAAGCCCAGGACAGCAAAAACTAAAATTCACAACAAAGGATCTTCTGAGGGAAACACCATCATTGACCTCAAGTTATTCTACAGAGCAGTAGAGATTAACCTTTCATATTCATATGCAGACAGGCAGGAAGATCCGTGGAATAGAACTGAAGACCCAAAATAAACCCACACAGGTAAGGTCACTTGATAATTGACAAAGGAGCTAAAAACTTCCAGTGTTACAAAAGTAGCATTTTTAACAAATGGTGCTAATCAACTGGAGATCTACATGTAGAAAAATGGAAATCGACCCATTCTTTTCCCTTTGTACAGAGCTCAAGGCAAATTGGATCAAGGATCTATACATAAAACGAGAAAAACTGAAGCTTATAGAGGAGAAAGTGGGGACAAGTCCTGAACACATGGGCACAGAGGAAATGTTCCTGAACAGAACAGTAATGGCTTATGTTCTAAGTAGAAAAATCGACAAATGGAACCTCATAAAACTGAAAAGCTTCTGTAAATCAATAGTAGAGGCAATAGGACAAAATGGCAACCAACAAACTGGGAAAAGATCTTTACCAACCTACTTCCGATACAGGGCTAATTTCCAATGTATACAAAGAACTCAAGAAGTTATTCTCCAGAGAATCAAATAACCAAATCAAAAATGTGGTATAGAGCTAAATAGGAAATTCCCAACTGAGAAAACTCAAATGACTCTAAAGCAAGGAAAGAAATGTGCAGCATCCCTAGTTATCTAGGAAATGCAAATCAAAACAAGAATTAGATTCCACCTTACACCTGACAGAATGTCTAAGATGAAAATCTCAGATAACAGCAGTTGCTGGATAAGAAGTAGGTAAGAAGGAACTCTTCTCCATTGTGCGTGGGATGAAAGCTGGTAAAACCTTGAAAATCATTTTGGCGATTCCTCAGAAAATTAGGCATAGTTCTACCAGCAGACCTAGCTATACCACTCCTGGTCATATACCCAGAAGATGCTCCTACATGTAATAAGGACACATGCACCACTATGTTCATGTCTCTCTTATTTATATTAGCCAGAAGATGGAAGAACCCAGATATCCCTCAACATTGGAATGGATACAGAAACTATTCAGCTATTGAAAAATGAATTCATAAAATTCTAAAACCCATGTATGAGACTAGAAAGTGTCATCCTGAGCAAGGAAACCCAATCAGGAAAGGACACACATGGTGTTCACTCACTAATAAAAGGATGTTACCCCCAAAGCTCAAAAGAAACAAGATTCAATTCACCAAGGTCAAGAAGAAGGAGGACTTAAATGGGGGTGCATAGGTTCCGAAAAATTAGGCATCAAAATAGTCAAAGGAGCAATAGGGGAGGCAATGTGTGGAGGAGAGCTTGAAGTAAAGGCCACCCAGGACTGCCCTACCTGGGGATGCATCTTATAGTCAATAGACCCTGACATTTCTACAGACAACATGAAATGTATACCAAAAGGAACATGCCATGGTTGTCTCCTGAGGGACCCTACCAGAGCCTACAAATACAGAGGTAGATTCTAACAACAAACTATTGGACTAGGCATGGGGTCACCAATGGAGGAGCTGGTGGATGGTCCAGAGAAGCTGAAGGTGTTTAAAGCCCCATGGGAAGAGGCTGATTTCAGTCACCCAGGCACCCCAAGACTCCCAGGGACTGAAATATCAACCAAGGGGAACACATGGTTCCAGCCAAAAATGTGACAGAGGAAGGCCTTTTTGTACATCAGTGGGAAGAATGGCCCTATGTCAGGTAAAGGCTCAACAGAGGCCTGAACAAAGGAAAACTGAGGGGGGGGAGTGTGTTGTTTGGAGAGGCATAAACATGGAAGCAAGGGGAAGGAGGAAGGAAAAGGGCTGGCTAGTAGTCTTAGTGGAGGGGGGGTTCATTTTATCATTGGCAATGTAAATGAAGACAAGATTCAATAAAAAAAAAAAAAGAAATAAAGACAAATTCTTAACTGAGCAAAGTATACCCTGTGATTTCAGACTCCAATGCAAGTAACACCATCATGATTTTCTTTCTTTGGATATTATTTCTGGAAACCACTTTGATAAAAAGAACACTTGCTTTCTCTTTATTTTGTTGTATTTTTTTGGTTTGGTTTTGTTTTCTATTTTTATTCCTTTTCAAAGTGTATGTTCTTTCTTGATTCTCTGTGAATTTGCCATTATGCATCTCTAATATCATATAGAAGTCTGTCCATATCTACCCTTTCCTCAGGTAACTTCCACACATAATTAAAAAAAATTAAAAAAATAAAGTTTTAAACTAATATTAAAATGAGGGAGGATGGAGTTGTGAGGATGGGACTTAGAGGAGGGTACTGAAATCAGGATATGAACTAAATAATGAAAGTATTGAAAAATATAAATACATTTGGCTTTATTGTCAATTTGAAGATACAGAAAAAAAGAGTAAGGTATACAAGATTTACAACAATAATGTAAACATGCACTATTTTATATATAAGGAAGTATTAGTGCTAAAATATTAGAAATAATGTTATTTAACAAAGAGTAAAACACCAGAAGAATGCAATGCTAGGGAGTCCTTTAACATCACTGATCTTTCTCAGCTATTCCCATATCCTGGACCACAATGAAGACTGTTCCCAAAGGATAAACCAGATTACTTTACCTTTTTGGAGAGGTCACTTCCAAATAATGACTTCAGGTATGTCGGATCCCACATTACATGAGGAATTTTGTGGACCCATAAGATGTAGGTGTCTAGGTTATACCCAGTAGACAGTATAATTTTAATAGCACACGAACAAGCTGTTTAAGGACGAGTTAGTTTGCTTGTGGCATTTTCTGTACTATACTATACATAGAAATTGGAGAATTTTACTGAATATGCAGCTATTATGTTGAAAGCATTTATGAGCCATGAGATTAGAGGAGTCAGGAGGAACAGCAGCCAATGTTTATCATCACACATCAAACAATAATGTAAAGAAACTTTACAAAAATTCCAATTTAATGTCATGTTATTCAAAAGTAAAAGTAAACGAATGTGGGAAATGATTCTTTTTTCTGAATGAAAATTAAAATATTTAAAACTTTTTAAGAGCACAGCRTATTTGGGAAAAAATAAAAATAAAAATCTACTGAAAACTTCAGTGTTCATAGGTTTTAGGCAGAAGTCTGACCAGTTTTCAAGAAAAGTGTGTGTTTAGCAGGTAAAAACATTTAGATGGTCTAGAAAATAACCCTCTTTCCTGTTCAGGATAGGTAGTTTTTGAAGGCTTATAGCATAGATCTCCTTACTTGAAAACTTTGTTTATTCAGGGGACTGGCACTGAATTTTGCTACTGGTTAGCATTTCATTAAAAACTTCTCCTCAGTTCAGTTCTTCTCTCAGCTCTGTTCTCCTCCTAAATATTTCTGGTCCCTCTTATCCTCACCTCTTAAATGTCTTTCAGAATGCATGATCACTTGCTACAAAGTTCATCATAAGTTTGAACAAAATACCAAGTCATTAACTGAAATAGAACTTTACAACAGAGAATGTTGTGATATCCTTTAGGAGTAATTATCTAGCTATCATTTGTCTCCTCTAAAGGTTCATAGAAAGTTTAAAACCATAACTAAGTTATAAGTGAAGGTTTGTATAGATAATCCCAGTTTACATTTTATCTTCTGTCTTAACATCTATAACACATCCTAGTTCCCTTTTTATGGCCTTTGGTTAATGGTTTTAAAACCTCTTGGAATGTGCTTTGAGTAGATGAAATTCTGGTTACCATGCCAGAGCAAATAAACTGTGATACATGGGAGACTGGCAGAGTTCTCATTGCAGTTTTGAGTATCAGAAAATGTCCTAGTAGTTTTCCCATTTTAAAGAATTTATTAATCACAGATATTATTTCAGGAATTCTTATATGATCATCATTAAAACTTAAGTCACCTATTTGTCTACATAGCCTCACTATAAGACTGTACATCTTCATGCAGAGATATGCTACAAAGGGGTGTGCTATTATGTATTGATTATTGTATATGTTTAATAATAACAGGAAAATCATACTAATAGGAATCTTTCCTAAAATTATTCCACCATATCTTTGCTGAATATGGACTCACCTATTGCAGATTATATAATAATCTGAAGCTGGCATTTCAGGATGATCATCTGGTAGCATATTAGCTTGTCCCATTATGGCCTCAACCATAATGAGCACAGATTTTTCATTCCAGTTAATATGTTGTTCAGTGTAAATCTTATCCACTATGACAAGTATGATTTTTCTCATAAGAATCAGAATATTTAATCTGAATCTAATCCCATTTCCACAATTAATGATAACATATCATGTGTGGGATAAGCAGAAGCTAAAACTGTTATCAACAGTAAAACTACTTCTGGGGGAATCAGTATCCTGCACCTCAAACAATATTACAGTGCAGTAGTCCTAAAACTGCATGGTATTGGTTTCAGGGACAGTGAGGTTGATAAATGGAATATGATTGAACCCCCAGAATTGAACCCACACATCTATGGCCAATTGATCTTCGACAAAGGA
>BDUI01016742.1:8376-18748 GCA_002335545.1 Apodemus speciosus
TTCCTTTTCCTGTTTTAAAATTTAGGCCATACACAATCAAATGTAATCCCAAAGTTTTTCTACTATTGTAAAACAAGGATCCATATTTTTTTCTCTTAAATTATTAACTACAGCCTTACAATGGTTTCACAGAGCGCTTTTCAACTTTATGATAGTGTGAGAATGATAYGCACCCAAGGAGAAAGTGGACTCTGAACTTTTATCTTTTTATGGGCTACCAGTGTGAGATATGATCTTCCTGGGCTGGGCAGGTACAGTAAGCTACAGTTTCTAGTCAGAAACTTCTGATCACAAAGAAGCATCACCAGTGTCACAGAGTCAAACCACAAACTCAGGAATGAGTCCCAGACAGAATACAACAAAAGCCAGCTGCAGAATCAAGATACAAAACTCCACCATGAAACTCAGTCTCATAGCAAAGCTACAAACCCAACAAAGACATAAACCCCAGTAAGAGAATCTAACATAAAGCAAAACCATAGAACAAAGCCATAGCATGCAACTACAAAACACAACATAAAACCCAATCATAAAATGGAGCCACAAATTTCAAACATAGAATGCAGGCTTAAAACCAACCTCAGAGGCCAACATGAAAGGAACCACACTGTGATAGAATCCTCCCACAGAGGTCCTTAAGAGAGGGGAGGTATCAGGGTCAYCAAGGGGTGCCTCTGTGATGTATACAGAAGAAACAGTGGAAGAGAACATTCCTTGCTTACTGAATTTGTCACCATGGCTATGTGCCCRGAGTAGAAAGACTCCATAGCCTGGTCTCACTCTTAAACATAACCCAAAGTGGGGGCAGAGGGTCTCTGCAGTCAATATGTATGTATATACACATATACATACATACATACATACATACATACATACATACATACATACTTACATACATACATACTATATATGTACACACACACATACACCTTCCTTATCTTCTTCTCCTTAGTTACTATCTTCCTACCACCTCTTCCACAATGTATCCCTAAGCCATAGGTGTAGGAGTTGTCTCACAGATTGGGACTGGGCTCCACAAATCTGCATTTTTGATTGGTTGTGATTTTATTTAGTGGTCTCCATATGTTGCAAAGAGAAGTTTCCTTGATGAGGTGTGAAGACTACATTTATCTGTGTGTATAAGGACAGATTTTTAGAATGTAGTTAAGAATGACACTGACTTAGTTCATTGGTAGTTGTACTTTCTCCTCCAAGATTCACAAACTATTAGGCTTGGGTATTTGACTAGGTGTCCAGTGTTGAGTTGATCTTACTGTTGTTGTTTTATTTTGGTTTGTTTTAAGACAGAGTCTCATGAGTCACATGCTAGTCTTGAACTCACTGTGTAACTGAGAATGGCCTTGAACTAATGATTCTGCTGCCTCCATCTTCCCGGTGCTGGAATGTCCAACATATGCCCACCATACCTGGTTTGTGTAAATGGAACCCTATAAGACAAGGCAAATACTTTACTAACTAAGCTACATCCTCAGCTCTCTTTTTTATTTTTCTATAAGCCAAGTCTAGGTATTTATCACAARCTGACTTCAAACTAGCAATCTTCCTGCCTATCAAGTGCTAAGATTATTATCATTATGCCTAGTAACCACCCAAGCTGTTAAAAGCTTGTTTTAAAATATGCAAGGGTTTGTCTGAATCAGCTAAGAGGTTATTGTTTGAATAAGTATCTCCAAATGTCATGTGTTGGAAACTTGATCATTAAAACTACACATCAATGGTTTCCTGGTTTCATTTCTATTACTGTGATGAAATACTTTTACAAAAAGCAACAGAGATGAAAGGAGGGTTTATTTCAGCTTATTAATTCCAGGTGACAGTGTGTTATGGGGACGTCAAGATAGGAGCTTCAGCTAGTCACATTTCACCCACAATCAACAGTGTCTCCCAAGAAAATAACAAATGTGTATATGCTCACTTACTTGCTTCTTATGCTCAGCTCATTCTCAGTCTCTCCATTATTGCACAGTTCAGGACCTGTGCATACGGAATAATGCCACCTACAGTGAGTGGTGCCTTCCCAAATCAATTAGCAACCAAGACAGTCTGCCCAAAAGCCAGCCCAAAGTAGACAATCCCTGCACCAAGATATTTTCCTAGGTGATTCAAAGAGGCTTGGGTTGACAATTAAAGCTAGCCATCACAAGCAATATTTGAGAGATNCAAACAAACAAACAAACAAACAAACAAACAAACAGCTGAAGTAGAGAGGACAGTAAAATGGTTTCTGTGCAATAATGAGTGAGTTCAATCTCCCCAAACCTATGTAAATAAAAATCTGGGCTCCCTGGGATCTGGCCTGGAATCCCCATGCCAGAAAGGTGTGAACAGAGAGATCCTTGAACTGGCCAACCAGTCAGTCTTAGCTGAATTAGTGAGCTTAAGGTTCAGTGAGAGAACTTATCTCAAAAGATAAGGTAGAGAGTAGTTAAGGAAGACATCAAAAGTGGTAAGTGTGCACTCATGCACACGTGTGCACACACACACACACACACACACAGAGAGAGAGAGAGAGAGAGAGAGAGAGAGAGAGAGAGAGAGAGAATGATATACAGACCTATTGTACATCTGGTCACCTGTCATTCTGCACTTCTACATCTGTTCTCTGTCTTAGCCCCTTTCTTGTCTAGATTTTGTTTAAAGACAGGACTCTGGGTCCCAGGATGACTCAAGGGTTAAAAGTACTTTCCAAACAAGCATAAGGATCTAAGTTCAGATTCCTAAAACCTACAGGAACCCCAGAGCAATCTGCAAGTGAGTCTGGCCTATTCATCTTGTAGAACTCTGGGTTTTATTGACAGACCTAGCACTGACAGCAGAAGAGTGATTCATGACATTAACTGCAGGTCTCTACATGAAAGCACACACAAATGTGCCTATACACATGTAAAATAGAGGATGGTAGGGTAAAGATGGACTCTGTCACTTACTAATCCTATCTGCCTCTCCAGTACAGTTTTTATACATGTGGCTTCTGCTGTTTCAATCTTTCCTAGAGCTCCAGTTGTCTGAGTCTAGCTTCCTAGATATATCCTCAAACCTATATAAACATTGCTACCTGACCCAAGAGGCACACTGAGTAGCATCTTATCCTGCTGTGATACAGGCACTTAGAAGATCCTCCTGGATGAAGGGGTTTGCAATCCCATAGGAAAAGCAACATTATCAACCAACCAGACCCCCCAGACTAAATCACCAACCAAAAAGTACACAGGGTGGGGAAGCCCCATGGCTCCAGCTGCAGATGTAGCAGAGGATTGCCTTATCAATGGAAGGAAAGGCCCTTGGTCCTGTGAAGGCTTGATGCACCAGCATAGGGGAATGCTAGGGCAGTGAGGTGGGAGTGAGTGGGTGGATGAGGCAATTCCCTCATAGAAGCAGGGGAGAGGGGGGATGGGATAGGAGGTTTGCAGAGGGGAAACTGGGAAGGTGGATAACATTTGAAATGTAAGTAAATAAAATAATCAATTATTTTTTAAAAAAGAGATACTCCTGTGTCCGGGGTTGGGGGGAGGGGAGGAGGTGAAGCCTCTCCTGGCTTACAAGTGAGTAAAAGCAGGATCAAAGCCTATCATCTGCCTTTGTGTCTATACCCTTTACTTTGGTCAGTCATGGACATGTAACTCACTGTGTCAGTTAACCAAGGAGTTTCTACCTAGAAACTGGTAATGAGAGATAGATAAATGGCCCAGTAATCAACAGCATGCAATGTTATTGCAGATGACCCACAATCAGTTCCCAGCACCCACATCAGGCAGCCCACAACCTCCTATAACTCTAGCTCCAGGGGATACAACTCTGTCCTTTGGTCTGTATGGACATCTTCATTCAAATGCACACTCCTACACAGAGACATACATAGACTTGAGAGAGGGGTGGGAAATCATCTTTAATGCCTAGCCTGTCTCATCCCCCTTCATGGCTGGCTGAAGGCTTGACATAATAACTGAGCTGTCTTACGTGAATGTATGTGTACACTCATGCATATACATGCGGAGTGCTGGTGCACATGCATGTATGTGCATATTCATGTGAGTGAATGTGCATATAGAAGCCAAAGGACAATCTCTGATGTCACTTTTCAGGTGCTGCCCACTGATGCTGGGTTTTTTCGTTTTTGTTTGTTTGCTTGTTTTTTGAAACTGGGACTCTCTTGGAACTTACCAAGTAGACTAAGCTGCCTGGACAACAAGCCTTAAGGATCATCTTGTCTCCACCTCCCCAGCTTAGAAATTACAAGTCTGTGCTTTATTCTGATTTTCTTTAAACATAGGCTCTAGTATTTGAACTCAGCTCTTCGTGCAATCATGGCAGGTGCTTTGCCAACTAAGCCAGTTCTCCAGCTCTACTGAAGTATCGCTGCATTTTATAGTGTTCTATTCCATACCACAAATCACCTACAGGTCTCTCCAGTCATTGTCCTCAGTTTGTAGTAACTCTGGATGCCAGAAAAAAAAAACAAACCTTTGTAGGACACACCACACCCCAAATTAGGGCAATTATCTGTGATGATGAGGCCACTCCATTCCAAGACTTCTTTCAGCCACTTGTAGAACCAGAAATCAGACAATAAATAACCAGACCTTGTCTAGAACAGGATTGCTTAGTTATGCATATCTCTTTCTTTTTACTCCAAATTCTTCATCTATTTCAACCTAAGGCTCATGTCAGGTCCCCAAAGGGTCACTGGAACCCTTCCTCTTTTCCTTTTCCCAGTGTGGCCACATTGGTTAAATCTTTCTCTGTTTTTCACTGCTACTTATCTATTTTTGATATTTATTTACTGATCTTGTGTAGGGCATGCACATGCCACAGCACACATGTAGAAGTCAGAGACAGCTTGCAGGAGTCAGTTCTCTCCTTCTACCATGCAGGTCCCAGGATTGAACCTCGGTCTTCAGACTTGGCAGCAAGCACCTTTACCCACTGAGTCTTCTCTGAGCTCTTCTCTGAGCTTTCATTTAACATTTAACTGGAATGTTGGGAAGGTAACTCAGCTTGTCCTCTGTAACTCCTAGAGCTAGGTTTATCTATACAGCTCCACTCTCAGGCTGTTCCCACGGCTATTATACCTGCAATGCATGCATGCCCACACCACAATTGCCAAAATCTGGTCTTGGCCAATCTGATATCAGATTGTACATGACCTTGAGCGAGATGGGGGAGGAAAAGGAGGAGGATCTGTCCCAGAGGCAAGACACCCTACCTTTAGTCCCTGAAGGAGYTTGAGGATTATCTCAGCATTTCTGCTATTGTTACATAATGTTACAGGCTGGGTGAATTATAAACTACAGAATTATATTTGTTCTGAATTCTAAAGGCTGAGATGGCAAGATGGTGCTATCATCCCTCAAAGACAATCCTGGCATGTCAGAACACAGCACAAAAGGAATGAAACACAAGAATGTTTGAGTTATACTTAGCTTTTTGTTAACAAACACATTTTCCTGATGTAATAATCCTTACATGGGAGTCTAGTGCTTGGGGCTTAATCACCTTGTAAAGATACCAACTTTAGAAAGAATACTGATTAAAAAGTTAATGCAAAGATACCAGTCAGTGAGAAGAAGAGAGGAGGAAGGGAAGGTCAACCTAAAGTATTTATGTATTGTATGTGTGTGTGTATACATATATATGTATATACATATATACATACATATATACATACATATATATATATATAAAACCTTCTTATTTTGTAAGCTAATTTTAAAATATTTCTTAATCTTCTTTTTTTCAGTGATGGGAATGGATTCAGAGTGTCAATCAAGATAGGCAAGATTCTAAGCAAGTACTCTGCCAATGAGCCAGGAATAAAGCATGTCATCAGGAAATTCTAGGCAGGGGCTCTACCATGAGCCAGGACCAAAGTACCTCATTGGGAGACTCTAGGCAGGAGCTCTACACCTGAGCCGCACTCCAGCCCCAAATGTTACACTGTCAACTCTTTTTTTGTATATGGATTGAGTGCGTTGCCCAAGGATTAGGGCACTTACCTCGCATGTGTAGCATTCTAATTTCCRTTTCCAGCACCACAAACACAATACCTCTTTTTAACTTTGTTTTTATTTGGGGGGTTATGACATAATTATTTATTTCTTCCCTTTCCTGGCTACAAGCTCTTCCATATAACTTTCTTTGCTCTCTTTCAAATTCATGGACTTTTTTTTTTACTGATTATCACACACATACATGTGCATATGCATGCAACACACACATACACACACATACACATACACACACATTCCTAAATATAACCTGCTTAGTCTGTATAATTGTGTATTATTTGTATGTATGTTTGCAGGGTTGATCATTTGGTATTGGATAACATTATGCTCTTCCTTGGGGAAAACTTTCCCCTACAACTAGAATTCCTCAGTTATCTGTAGTTATTGATGTAGGGTTGAGGTCTCATGGGCTTTTAAAATATATATATATATATATATATATATTTGTTTGTTTGTTTGTTTGTTTGTTTAGTATATATGAATGCTCTATCTGCATGTACACCTGAGTCCCAGCAGAGGACGTCAGATCTCATTACAGATGGTTGTGTGCCACCAACATGGTTCCTGGGAATTGAAGTCGGGACCTCAGGAAGAACAGTCAGTGTTCTTAACCACTGAGTCATCTCTCCAGCCCACCTCATGGGCTTTTATTTGTCAACTTTGGCATATACATTGGTGTTATCCTTGTTCAGCCTATGTTTAGGTAGTCATGTTGGTGACACTTTATGGATGTAGCTTCTGACATTGCTAGGAGACACAATCTCAAAACAAACTTCCTGATACTCTGGCTTTTAAAATCTGTCTGCCCCCTCTTCTACAATGTTCACTGAACTTTAGGTGCAGAAGTTTTATTGTAGAGGCATCCATTAAGCCTGGGCTTTACGACTCTGCATTTTGACTGGTTGTGGTTTTCTACAGTGATCTCCATCTATTGCAAAAAGAAAGKTATTTGATGAGGGCTCAAGACTACAGCTGTATAAGTATCTATGTACATATGTTTAGATTTTTATTGGGGTTATACTGGTTTAGTAAAGTGGAGGTCRTAAGTTCTCCACTAACATTCATGATTTCACTATCACTGAGTCTTAGCTAGGTTTCCAGTACCAGGCCTGGTTTTCTTGTTGGTCTTAAATCCAATTGGAAAGTTGCATTTACCACTAAGGTATGCGTGCTGCTACTCCACTCTTGGGGTTACATCAATGCTGGTCATTAATGTGGTTCATGGGCAACACAGCTAGGCAGGGCTGTTGGTTGCCTCTCTCCTTTAAAGCTTGTATAGAGAATTCTGGTATCATGAAAGTTAGTCCTATGGAGGGGCATTCAGGTTAGTCCTAGCTTAGAGCTATCTGGGCCCTGTGTCTGAAATGCATGGTGTCTTCAGCAATAGATACTTACCTTTCACATGTAGGGGTTGGGCAATGAAGGAAGACAGCAGTAGTCTGAATGTTTCAGAGGTTCCTTGGACAGTCCTGGCCAAACCCTAAAAAGAGGCATTCTCCTGTCTAATACTGGGGATTTTATTAGGTGATCTTTGGCTCTTGGGGGTATGTGGGGCATTGTCAGGTCAGCTGAAAAAAGTTCATTAAAATTGTATTACACTGCTATAGTGTTCTTTTAGATAAATAGTTGATGGTATGATTCCTTGTGGCTTTTCCATATAGCCCTACTGTTATTTTAACTACATACATTCTTCTTCTGTATTGACTTCACTCCCCATCCTTAAAAGTCCTCTCTCCCAGGTGGTATTCTAAGGAAAAACACATGAKTAGTTTTTTCCAGTACTAAATGGTCATCTGTGAAAGTATACATACRTTATATGAATGGAACAAGTTATATTTGTGAATATATAAGCATGTAATAACAATTAGTGAAAAGGAGGCCATGAATGTGAAGGAGAGCAGGGAGGGGTGTGGGTGTGGGGGACGGTTTGGAAAAAGGAAGGGAAATGAGAAATGCAATAAATGTATTATAATCTCACAGTGTATATGCTGAGGTCAGAGAACAACTTACAGGATTGTGTTTCCTCCTACTTTTTGGGTGGGTTAGGCTGAACTCAAGCTGTCAGGCTTGGTGGCAAGTGCCTTTACCCACTGAGCTATCTCTCCAGGGTCTTTTTAAATTTTTAATAATTTCTTTTCAGTTTTTGTTTCTTTAAAATAGGGTTTTTCTGTGTAGCCCTATCTATCCTGGAACTCACAGAGATCTTCCTGCCTCTGCCTCTGCCTCTAAGTGCTAGAAGCATACATTTTAATTTGTATATGGAGATGACAGAAGTATCCAAATGTCAGAGAATGCTTGTGGAAGTCAGTGGACAATTTGTGGGCATTAGCTCTTTCCTTCTACCATGAAGGTCCTGGGAATCAAACTAAGGTCATCAGGATTGGCAGCAAGTGCATTTACTGACTGAACCATCTCATCAGTCTCTAGGTCTTTCTTTAAAATAGCAGCCATAGGTCTAATTGATGTTTCTTAGCTGGAGACATAAACCTTTTACAACTGGGCTCTGATGGCCTCTGGGAAGGTACTGGAATGCCTTTCTAACATGCCTAAGTAATTCTGTCTCCCTAAAATATTGAACTCTCTCTTCACTATTTCATCTCTAAAACAGTGCCTCGTCCTCTGCCCACCTCGGAGTTATATCCTCTCATATCTGCATAACATCATATAAAGCTAATTTCAGGAATCCCTGTCAGGGTGTGATATCAGTGTACAGAAATGAAAGATGTGATTTAGTGTGAAGACAGCCTGAGGCTGGGCAATGAGACATAACTATAAAATTCCAACTAGAATGAGGGAGGGGCTCAGGAAGCCCCACCCCAGGTTGAGAAACTATTGGCTGCTGGGGGATGGAGCGTCAGTTTCCTTCACAGGCATGGTCCCTGGTCCCCGGTGGGTGAGTCCATAATGATGTACATATAAGCATCACTAATTGGGTTCAGTAGAACTTTTTTAACAGGATAAAAAGTTGGGAAAGGGACATGGTAGGAGACCTGAGAAGAGTTGGATGAAGGAGCAGAAACTGGCTATGATCAAAATACATTGTACACAGACAGGAAATTCTCAAAGAATAAATATGAAAAATATTTATTTAAAAAAAGTGTAGCCAGGCTTGGTGGCTCATGCCTTTAAATTCCAGCACACAGGATGCAGAGGCAGGTGGATATCTGTGATTTCTATAAACAGCCTGGTTTACAAAGCAAGTTCCAGGACGGCCAAGGCTACACAGAGAAACTCTGCCTTGAAAAAACTAACAAGAATGTTGACCTCAGAAAACCTAAAAAAACTTAAGTGATTAGTTTTWAAAAACTTTGTGCTACTGAGGCAGCAGATGGTAGGGAGAATCTTTTTATTTTATTTTATTTCATTTTATATTTATTTGTTCTTCTCTTATATACTATATCCTAATGGAAGTTTCCCCTCCTTCCTTTCCTCCCAGGCCCTTACCCCACCTTCCCTCTACCTAGATCCACCCTTCCTCCATTTCCTTTCAGAAAAGGGCAAGCCTCCCATGAATATCAACCAAACATAGCATTTCATGTTACATTAAGACTAGGCATATCCCCTCATAGTAAGGCTGGATAAGGCAATCCTGTAGGAGGAARGGGCTCCCAAAAGCAGGYAAAAGAATCAGAGATAACCTCTGCTTCCACTCTCAGATGGTGTTCCACAGCAACACCAAGCTACAGAACTATAACATATATTCAGAGGACCTAGGGCAAGCCCATACAGGCCCCCTGATTGCTGGTTCAGTCTTTGTAAGCCCCTGCTTAGTTTATTCTGTGGGCAATGTTCTTCTCATGGCATTGACTCCTCTASCTCCACAATCCTTTCGCTCCCTCTCCTTCAGGGTTCCCCTGACTCCACCTAGTGTTTGACTGTGGTTCTCTKCTTCTGCTACCATCAACTGCTGGATGAAACCTCTAATGACAGTTATGCTAGGCTCTGGTCTACAAATATAGCAGAGTATCATTAGGACTCATTTCATTGAGTCTTTTGGGTTTTTTTTTCCTGTTCTGTTTAGTTCTATCCTTAGTCTCTTGGCTTGACAGTAACAGACCTGGGTTTCCTCATGCATGAGTCTCAAGTTGGATCAGCCATTGGTTGGCCACTCCCACAATTTCTGTGCCACCTTTACCCTAGTACATCTTGCAGGCAGGAAAAATTGTAGTTCAAAGGTTCTGTGGCTGRATTGGTGTCTCAATTTCTTTGCATTCTTGCATGGTTATAGGAGATGGCCTCTTCAGGCTGTGCCCATTACTAGGAGTTTTTGCTAAGGTCACCTGTAGATTCCTGGGAGTTTCCATTGAACTAGGTTTCTACCTCATACCTGATGTGCTCTCCAATTC